>JASAMY010000314.1:0-39341 GCA_030248085.1 Paralinhomoeus sp. GSCO2_6 | reverse complement strand
GGCTCCTAGACAGGTGTAAAGCTGGGGAGAAGCAGATCGCCACTGGGGGCGACTTTTCACCGCCGCGTCCGCCGCGGCGGCGGCTTCTAGACAGGTGCAAAGCTAGAAAGAAGCAGATCGCCACCGGGGGGCGACCTCCATGGCCTGTTCCGCCGCGGCGGCGGCTTCCAGAGCAGGTGCAAAGCTAGGAGAAGCAGATCGCCACGGGGTCGACCTCCACCGCGACGTCTGCCGCGGCGGCGGCTTCTATACAGGGTGCAAAGCTAGAAGAAGCAGATCGCCACCGGGGGCGACCTCCACCGCCGCGTCCGCCGCAGCGGCGGCTCCTAGACAGGCGCAAGGCTAGGAGAAGCAGATCGCCACCGGGGGCGACCTCCACAACCGCGTCCGATGCGGCGGCGGCTTCTAGACAGGTGCAAAGCTAGGAGAAGCAGAGCGCCACAGAGGTCGACCTCCACCGACGCGTCCGCCCCCGAGGCAGCTTCTAGACAGGTGCAAAGCTAGAAGAAGCTGATCGGCACCGGGGGCGACCTCCATCGCCGCGTCCGCCGCGGCGGCGGCTTCTAGACAGGTGCAAAGCTAGGAGAAGCAGATCGCCACCGGGGGCGACCTCCACCGCCGCGTCCGCCGCAGCGGCAGCTTCTAGACAGGTGCAAAGCTAGGAGAAGCAGATCGCCACCGGGGGCGACCTCCACTGCCGCGACCGCCGCGGCGGCGGCTTCTAGACAGGTGCAAAGCTATGTAGGAGAAGCAGATCGCCACCGGGGGCGACCTCCATCGCCGCGTCCGCCGCGGCGGCGGCTTCTAGACAGGTGCAAAGCTAGGAGAAGCAGATCGCCACCGGGGGCGACCTCCACCGCCGCGTCCGCCGCGGCGGCGGCTTCTAGACAGGTGCAAAGCTAGGAGAAGCAGATCGCCACCGGGGGCGACCTCCACCGCCACGTCCGCCGCGGCGGCGGCTTCTAGACAGGTGCAAAGCTATGTAGGAGAAGCAGATCGCCACCGGGGGCGACCTCCACCGCCGCGTCCGCCGCGGCGGCGGCTTCTAGACAGGTGCGAAACTAGTCGCATCTGATATCCACACAGGGCGACCACCACCGCCGCGTCCGCCGCGGCGGCGGCTTCTAGACAGGTGCAAAGCTAGGAGCAGCAGATCGCCACCGGGGGCGACCTCCACCGCCGCGTCCGCCGCGGCGGCGGCTTCTAGACAGGTGCAAAGCTAGGAGAAGCAGATCGCCACTGGGGGCGACCTCCACCGCCGCGTCCGCCGCGGCGGCGGCTTCTAGACAGGTGCAAAGCTAGGAGAAGCAGATCGCCACCGCGGGCGCCCTCCACCTCAGCGTGCGCCGCGGCGGCGGCTGCTAGACAGGTGCAAAGCTATGTAGGAGAAGCAGATCGCCACCGGGGGCGACCTCCACCGCCGCGTCCGCCGCGGCGGCGGCTTCTAGACAGGTGCAAAGCTTGGAGCAGCAGATCGCCACCGGGGCCGACCTCCCCCGCCGCGTCCGCCGCGGCGGCGGCTTCTAGACAGGTGCAAAGCTAGGAGAAGCAGATCGCCACCGGGGGCGACCTCCACCGCCGCGTCCGCCGCGGCGGCGGCTTCTAGACCGGTGCAAAGCTAGGAGCAGCAGATCGGCACCGGGGGCGACCGACACCGCCGCGTCCGCCGCGGCGGCGGCTTCTAGACAGGTGCAAAGCTAGGAGAAGCAGATCGCCACCGGGGGCGACCTCCACCGCCGCGTCCGCCGCGGCGGCGGCTTCTAGACAGGTGCAAAGCTATGTAGGAGAAGCAGATCGCCACCGGGGGCGACCTCCACCGCCGCGGCCGCCGCGGCGGCGGCTTCTAGACAGGTGCAAAGCTTGGAGCAGCAGATCGCCACCGGGGGCCACCTCCACCGCCGCGCCCGCCGCGGCGGCGGCTTCTAGACAGGTGCAAAGCTAGGAGAAGCAGATCGCCACCGGGGGCGACCTCCACCGCCGCGTCCGCCGCGGCGGCGGCTTCTAGACAGGTGCAAAGCTAGGAGCAGCAGATCGCACCCGGGGGCGACCTCCACCGCCGCGTCCGCCCCGGCGGCGGCTTCTAGACCGCTGCAAACCTAGGAGCAGCAGTTCGCCACCGGGGGCGACCTCCACCGCCGCGTCCGCCGCGGCGGCGGCTTCTAGACAGGTGCAAAGCTATGTAGGAGAAGCAGATCGCCACCGGGGGCGACCTCCACCGCCGCGTCCGCCGCGGCGGCGGCTTCTAGACAGGTGCAAAGCTCGGAGCAGCAGATCGCCACCGGGGGCGACCTCCTCCGCCGCGTCCGCCGCGGCGGCGGCTTCTAGACAGGTGCAAAGCTAGGAGAAGCAGACCGCAACCGGGGGCGACCTCCACCGCCGCGTCCGCCGCGGCGGCGGCTTCAAAACAGGTGCAAAGCTAGGAGCAGCACATCCCCACCGGGGGCGACCTCCACCGCCGCGTCCGCCGCGGCGGCGGCTTCTAGACAGGTGCAAAGCTAGGAGAAGCAGACCGCCACCGGGGGCGACCTCCACCGCCGCGTCCGCCGCGGCGGCGGCTTCTAGACAGGTGCAAAGCTAGGAGCAGCAGATCGCCACCGGGGGCGACCTCCACCGCCGCGTCCGCCGCGGCGGCGGCTTCTAGACAGGTGCAAAGCTAGGAGAAGCAGATCGCCACCGGGGGCGACCTCCACCCCCGCGTCTGCCGCGGCGGCGGCTTCTAGACAGGTGCAAAGCTAGGAGAAGCAGAGCGCCACCGGGGGCGACCTCCACCGCCGCGTCCGCCGCGGCGGCGGCTTCTAGACAGGTGCACAGCCAGGAGAAGCGATTGCCACCGATGGCGACCTCCGCATGGAAGACGAGTCAGATTGCCACCGGGGGCGACCTCCGCCTTAGCAGATCCCCAAAACTGGAAAAAATAAATAAACAAATGCCTCCATCGATACCGGTATCGACCTCCAGATAACGGGACTTGGTATTTATCGTTGGGGCCGCAAAGTATACCTGAGTCGGGGGGGGGGGGGGGCTAATTAGAGGGTTTGCGGTATGTATAGCAGCGTCTTTTGCAGAACTGGGCACTCGGACGCCGATTTCGTGTCGCTATCGTCGAGGCGACACTCTCTCCGAGGACGACCAGGTTGTTGGGCTGTGCAACCTCTGCTGGACGTGGCGCACCCTGCCCGCTGGCTACTTGCCCAGATACCTCAACGAACTCACTTGTCAGACGAACGGACCGAAACAGAACGCGCAGTGCTTGTCGGGTGAGAAAGGATGGATACAGCTGAGCGAGCACGCACGCACGCACGCACGCACGCACCGGCACGCACGCACGCACGCACGCACGCACGCACGCACGCACGCACGCACCCACCCACCCACGCACGCACGCGCACCCACGCACGCACGCACGCACGCACGCACGCACGCACGCACGCACGCACGCACGCACGCACCGCCACGAACTCACGCACCGGCACGCACGCACGCACCCCACTTAAACCTGGGAAGCCGTCGATTTTAGGCTGGGGTCAGTGTAGGTCCCGCCGACGGGGTCTGACGGTGCTGCGGAAGAACGTGCGGACTGGCGAGTACGAGTCAGCGTCCGTTCTCAGTTCCGTTGGCTGCGAGTGCTACGTGCCTTTGAAGTCGCCGCTACACACGTTCGTCAGTCGCTGATGAGCACCATTAGCTACAGTGTCTCTGCATTTCTTGTAAATAGCAGTACAAAAAGAGAAGAAAACTACAAAAATATGAACAGACTAGAAAGCGTTGCCTCCGTCAGTGACAAAGGTATTACGACGCGCAGCCGGTACGGTGTCTTGTGTTGCGGGTGGATGTGTTGTGCGCGAGTGGCCGGTGGAACGAGAAAAACTGAACAAGAGTCGCATAACAGTTGCAGACTGTGGCGTTGCTGCAGGCAGTGCAGTCAGTACCGCTAAAACAAACTAAAAGTGCAGGAGTAACGCTTTGGAAGCTCTTTCGAGACGCTTTGCAGCTTGGGCTCATCTTTTCCGATGCGTTGCATATTCCAAGCACCAAGCTGTCTTTCGTTTTCAACCACAGTAATGGTAATTGTAAAGCAGGAACTGGACATTTACATTCTTCGGCAGTCATCACAATTATTGTACCATTCATTAGTGTATCCGTGTGCAATGCGAATTGCAACGCAACCGAAGAACAGAAGTCAATCGGTTCATGATGAAGACGATGAAAATGAAAAACGTTGAAAAAGATGCCAACGATGAAAATTGATTATTCCAACTGAGTGGCATGCTCCAATCCAGTCCACGCTCGCAATATTTATTCCTGGTGGAGTGTCACAAAGTGGCTTAGTAGGAGAGCCTATGCATTCGCCTTCGGTATAAGTTGAGATGCAACGTGTGCATTGCATTCCCTGCAATGGCGCTAGTACTGAATCGCGTGCGCGCCTGCGCGTGCGTCGCTGTTGCAGTGTTCGCCAGGCTCACAGGTTTACCAGATGGCGCTGCCTGCACTTACGACAAGAGCTATCTGGCGGAGTCGGTTGTGGAAGCCGACACGAATGTCGTTGATTTTATCGATGAAAGCATCGGTCCATTTATGAAGCTCACTTCGATGTCGGACGCCGCAATGGTAGGATGCGAAGTACTGCGGTAAATCTTGGAGTGCGCCATGGAGCGTGCCGTAAGAGAGGGGGGGGGGGGGGGTGCACGCACGATTTGGGACAGCCTCTGAGAGGGATGTGTACCGAAAGGGGCGTGTATCGAAGAGGGAGCGCATATCAATCATGTGGCGCTTATCATACATTGTAGCTTTTATTGTATCTAGTATTTTGTGACTTTCGTTACCGGTATTTATCCTAGACGTGATCGTGAAACAGATGCAGCCGCCGAACGGCACAAAGCCCGCGAAAGCCATGACGAGTACACAGCGATCAAAGAAACAGTCCGTCGGAGAGACTCAAGGTCTGTGTCCTCCTCAGGAAATCGGGAATAGGACAGAGCAGCGAAGATGCTGTTTCCCCATGTGCAACGCAATCGAGTAGCGCTGAAACAGTAGCCGCAAAGGGTCCATATTCCAACTCATTCTACCCGTATCCCTCAACATTCATGAAGTGGCAGAGACTGTAGTACGATGCATCGGTACAGAGAATATGCAACGCCAGTAACGCCTCTAGGGTTGTCGTGGTGATTACCGTATACATTCTCTAATAATTTTCCGGGACGAATAGTTTCAACTTCTCCTTACCTGGGGGCACATCTGGAGGGTGCACTAAAAAAGGGGTGGGTGGGCGAGTGACCCCTGAGGATTTGCGGTAAGACAGTAGTCATCAGTAGCAGTGGCAATCAATAGCGGCGTATGGCAGAATTGGGCTCCCGCACCTCGCCATCGTGTCGCTATCGTCGGGGCGACATTGTTTCCGAAGGCGACGACTTCGTGGGGCTGTGCAACCTCTGCTCGACGTGGCGCACCCTGCCGTCCGGCTACTTTCCAAGATACGTGAACGAGATCACTTGTCAGACTGACGGTTCGAAGGAGAACCAACAGTGCTTGTCGGGTAAGAAAGCAGCGCTACACTCAAACGCACGCAGGCACGCACGCACGCACGCACGCACACACGCACGCACGCACGCACACACGCACGCACGCACGCAGGCACGCACGCACGCACGCACGCACGCACGCACGCACGCACGCACGCACGCACGCACGCACGCACGCACGCACGCACGCACGCACGCACGCACGCACGCACGCACGCACGCACGAACGAACGCACGCACGCACGCACGCACGCACGCACGCACGCACGCACGCACGCACGCACGCACGCACGCACGCACGCACGCACGCACGCACACACGCACGCACGCACGCACGCACGCACGCGAGCACACTTAAACCTGTCGACCTGTCTTTTTCAGGCTGGGGCCACTGTAGGCCCCGCCATCGGGGTCTCGCAGTGCTGAGGAAAAACCCCGCCACAGGCGAGTACGAATCAGCCTCCGTTCACATTTCCGTCGGTTGCGAGTGCTTCGTGGCGTTGAAATCCACCCTACACGCCTTCATCAGTGGCTGATGTCTAACAAAAAAAGAAAAAAACTACAAAAAATTAATAAATGACAAAATGACAGAGGGATTCGACGTGCTGCTGGTGGAGTGTCTTTCCGTGTGGGGGGTTGTGACTTGTGATTGTGTGGACGGTGGAACGAGAAAGGAAAGCAAAAGACAATAGTTGCAATCCGTGCGGGCAGTACAGTCATAGGATATGTAAAAGCCTCGCCAACATAGGTAATCAGTCTTCTGGATTTTTACTTTGGCACTTGGCTTCTGGATCCATTCTAAAACTCTGAATTTTGTGAAAGGGGCATTTCAAATATGAGTCTTTTCGTATCAAGCTGTATGGTTTTGTCCCCATGCGGTATACCGTAAAATGCGCGTGCGTGCGTGCGTGCGTGCGCGTGCTTGGCCTTAGCCTCTTCTTCGCTTCACTCTGCTAAGTATTTCCGATTCTGGCCTACGCTACGACGTGGTTCTATCAGTTCTTTTTTTTCCGTTCCTCTCCCGGCGTTGACGGCGCAACTTGCGCAATACACACCGTCGCTCGCGGAACAGATTTAGATGTCGGTATCGCTGGCTGAGTCGATCGATTTCCAATGTTTGTTTTTGTCGGTCGGAACCCCCGACTGAGATATCGGAGTGGAATCACCAGCCTACCGGTGTGCGCGTACACATACAATTTGTGCAACTCATTGTCTGTATGCAGATAGGTGTACACTAGCATACGCGTGCAGTGAGCTGCACTGCGCTGGCGGAGTCGAGGCAGCACTAGTAGCAACGCCAGCACTCGCCGATACATGCGGGACACCGAAAGAATAGGCTCATATGGACGTCTAATTCGGTCCTGCAATTGAGAGTACTTCAATGCGCCCGTTACACCGCCGACCCAGAGAAGGTGAGAAAGATCTAGAGCGAGGCGGAGCTCCACAGTTGGACGAGAATCGACGAGAAGACTGCAGGTCATGGTGAGTTGCAGATGCCGCTCAACTCGCAAGTCGCAGCGGGAGCGGCGGAAAAATTGGCTCGTTGCGACGACCACAGGCGCGCTCTGGTTGACGACGGTGGCGATGCTGCTGGCGCCGACTGGGTTCGACACGTCGCTGTCATTCTCGCCCTCCGGGCGCGCCTTCGAGCTCGAGGAATGCGCTGGGGGCGATGACTGCACCAGCGGCTTGTGCTACTGCGGAGGTGCGTGTGCAATGCGCGTGACCAACTACCTACATAGAAGCTGCGGCAGTCTGTCCGCCTGCCTCCAGGCGACAAGCAATGCCTCAACGTTCCGGGGAAAATGCTGCGTCAATGCATCGTCAATCCCAACGGATCTGCGCAGCCCTCTCAATGAGCGACTGCGCTGCGCGTCCAGCGCAGCTCCAGCACAACGACGATTCTGTGATTTCCATCGACTTCAATCCGCTCTTTTCGCATCGGCCAACGCTTTGTGTCCTTCAATTTGCCAAGTTTGCTCTGTCGCGGCGCGGACACGCTTGGAACTGAAGTGTTCGAAAATACTCTTCGACGACACGCAACGTGCACAGGTTGGACGCACTCACTCGGTCGTCGTCCTGCATGTGTGTGTACTGCACCGTGCCTCTTCAAAGCGTATTTGGTTAAATCCCCCAATGAACGCCCTGGGGGTTCATTTTTCAACCCACCCTCTATCCTGGACGCTTATTGGAGGGGGGTCGTTCATTGGAGCGGGGCGTTCATAAATCCAACCACTAAATGGCGTTGGAGGGCTCCAAGATAGCGTTCAAGACACTGACGTCTAGACATTTGATTGACAGCAATACCTCTTGAGAATTAGTAAACTTGGTGATTGGTGAATGGTGACCGACTACCGTTTTTGCGAATTCTTTGTTGGAAGATGCATGAAAGTCGTGAGAATACGAGAAAGAAGACAGAAATCGTGCACAGTAATGGAGGTGCAGGTATGTACACGAGGCAAAACCCATGCTGCAAAGTGTTTCCTCGACATGAGCCAATGTGTTGGTTAAGTGAATTGTGCGGAGTGACGAGAAATTTTTAAATTCAATTTCAGAAGATTGATGACTGAGCTAGTAGTGTGGCCAACAATTCCACGGGAATTTAACGGACCCATACACTCGCGTATAGAGTGACGCCCAACGTTTTCTGAGACCAAAATCCGAATGCTGTGGATCTTCCATTGGAGGGCTTCACTTCACTGTTGGGCAGGTGGCACTATTGGAGGATTTACTGTATCCTGAGCCGAACACTTGCCGAAGTCTACAACGTCCTACCAGTCCAAGAATCCAGCAACATTCCGAAGAAGTACTGAATCGACGACGCATCGTGTGCATTGTCTTGTCACCACAAAACATTGCGCAAAAGGCGCGTTTCGATTGCGATTGTGTTTACCCCCGGAGCCGCCCTACACACCGAGGCAACGAGAGCGATTCATCCCTTGCCCAAGGGGATTCGTAACTCAGTGACCTCGGTGGAAGGGAGTTGAACCCCCGACCACGAGCGCGCCGAGCACGACGCCCTACCACTGAGCCACTACGCTCTCAAGTTCTCATTCGCATTGCACATTTGTGCACAGTGCGTAACGTCTGACGTAACTTGCGACTTTGACTTTAGCAACTGTTAGACTCTAAATGTTGGTTCATTCCAAGGGCAGTCCGATCAACTATTCACTCTTATCGACCGCTGCTGTGTCACTTCAATCTTCTCTCTTCTGCTCTCCATTTCACTTGCGCCCGGGACCGGAAAGTTCAGCGTCCAACTCGCCGGAGAAGTCATCGGGAATGGACAGGTCGTCATCGCCGTCTTCTTGGGCAGCGGCGATCCGTTGCACCCGGTCCTGGAGCTCAGCGACCTGGGCCTGCAGAGCGTCCACCTTCGCCTCGAGACGCTCCAGCGGACTCTGCTTGGCTAGCTCGTTCTTGCCGTCGACCGATGCTGCGCCATACCCGTCGACCAGCGATTCCGGCTGGAAATCAACGCGCAATCCGCCTACTCAACGCGCAACTCACACCCTCAAACTGAGGGGGGGGGGGGGAAATGGCGTGAGGGTGGTGTGCCCCGTCCCCCCCCCCAGCCAGGCCCAGAACTACAATGTACACATGTTTTTATTATTGTTTTATTACACCAGCAAGCCAGGAGCTGAGACTACCGTATTTCCTTGAATAGACCGATTGTCGGTGTGTTTTCTCGATTGCTCCATACTCCTCCTTACTTAGGGTGGCGATCTATTGGAGGCTGATGTTCTATTACAGACGGCCGGTTAATTGGAGGAAATTCAGTATATGGCACAAAAGGTGTTGTTTAAGTTTAGTACAAAGTGTATCGTATGGCTCAGTATGGACTATGGAGTATGGCTCAGTCAAGTGTAGATCCTCATCAAAACTATTATTACTATTTTGTTGCCGTTCAGCCGAACGACCCGCTTGAGTAAGTCGATCATCTCGGTGTCGCGCGCCAACTGAAACGAAAAGAATAGATGCAAATACACATACTGCTATATACCGTAAATCCTCCAATAGTGCCCCCGGGGCACTATTTTTTCAACCTCTCCTTACCCGGGGGCACGATTGGAGGGGGGGGGCACTATTGGAGGGGGGCTTCTATTATTTCAACCTAAAAATTTTGAATGGTAATGCTAGTTTCGCTGTCAAAATTGCCGATTTTTCGATGATTTTGATCACTTTTGCCACATTTAATGGTTGATTTACCGCTAATAGTTTCTGAAACGTACTATTATTGGTTAGTAGTAGAGTGAATACACCATATAAATGTTCATATCACTATATTTTTGACCATAAAAGGCACATGGAACATCATAGACCTTACCTCCGGGGGCACTATTGGAGGGGGGGCTCTATTATTTCAACCTTGCCATACCCGGGGGCACTATTGGAGGGGGTGCACAATTGGAGGGGGGTTGTATTGGAGGATTTACGGTAGGTATATACTGCTGTATAGGTATACTGTAAATGCCGTATATATTCCTTTGTATACTGTACGTGCCGTATACACTGCTGTATATACCTATTGTTATACGGTATACTACTTCTTCTTCTACTACTTCTACTACTACTTCTTACTATGTAATTTCTCTATCGACAATTGGTTAGTGCGTCAGGTATTACATTTATCACAGTGATTGTCACGTTTGGTATCTCGTGTAGAGTTGCTAAGGTTTTTTCAACCCGTATTTTTTTAAAATATTACGGTAATTAAAAAAAAACATGGCTCTCGGTTTTTTCTGTGAAAAAACTCTTTCATCCGTTTTTGCTTACTTTTTGCTACTATCACAGGCATTATCACAATGTTTGACTGTAACTTGATGCCCATTGCACAAATATTAGTGGTGTCTATCTATTTGCACGCATACTATGATACTTTGATAGCACTGCAGCTACCTAGCTACCAGTTAGCTACCAGCGGACTCTGCTTGGCTGGCTCGTTGCTATCAACCGATGCTTCGGCATACTCCTCAACCAGCGATCCCGGCTGCAAATCAACGCGCGATCCTCCTACTCAACGCGCAACTCACACCCTTAAACTGAGGGGGGAATGGAGTGAGGGTGGTGTGCGCTGTCCCCCAGGCAGGCCCAGAACTACATAACCTGTACCCCCCCCCCCCTCCACTATTAACGACCCTTTCCAAAAGAATTCTTTTAAATTTTCCCCAAACTACGCAGACTAAATCAGACATTTACCGTGCATTGTATTATTGTGCCTCGCTTAGGCGTTCAGTCTCACGCACAACAAACCTGGGCGCAGACGGCAGCTACGAGAAGCAGAAGCACTGAGAGGGTCTTCATTTTCAGAAAATGATTCCAAAACAATTCACTGTACGTATATATATATGCACGGCTGCGGCGAGTCGTTCAATATACACTGGATAAATCCTCGCGAAGCAAACAGGACTTTTAACGAGTGCGAGCTGTATAGCCGCCGCGTTTGCAATAATGGCCGAGTTGAGTGAATTGAATTGAGAATGCGCCTAACAGTTGATCAAACAGAAAATCAATAGGCGGAGAAAGGGGGAATCTTCGCTGGCGGATGTAGAAAGAACGCAAAATGTCCAGAGGCGCTCTTCCAAATGCTGACGCGCAATATGACCCTGGTTCACCTATACCACCTCTATTCGCTTGCTCTCTTTACCGTCGTTCTTTTCCGTGTGTGCGTGCTGCATGCGTGCTGCATGCGTGTGTGTGTGTGTGCGCGCGTGCGATGGTGACAGCTTCCGGCCGAGTGAACCATGGCCACATTGCGCGTCAGCACTTGGAAGAGCGCCTCCGGACAGTTTGCGTTCCTTCTACATCCGCCAGCCTTCTACAACCCTTTCTTTCTCGGCCTACAGACTTTTTGTTTGATCAACTGTTCGGCGCATTCTCAATTCCGGGCAAACCCAACTCGACCGTCCATTATTGCGAAAGTGGCGGCTATGCAGCTCGCAATCGTTGAAAGTCCTGTTCGCTTTCCGCGAGGATTTATCCAGTGTATATTGAACGACTCGCGGCAACCGTACGTTTTTGAGACTCGCTTTTTCCTAAAACCAACCATTGAAGGCCTGAGGTGGCGAAGTTGCGGAATTTTTTTTTCGATTTCCGTGAAAATTGGCTTCCTCGGTCAACTTGTTGTGCTGATTCCGAAAATCTAGTCGGACTTCCAAAAAGAATTATGTCGCCCAAAAATACCAAATTTGAAAAATTGCTTGCAATCTAAATTTGCTTTTTTTGCCATATATGACGTATTTTTTTTTATTGCGGAATCTCAAAAGTAAGGACATTTTCGGAATCCTCGTCAAATTCCGCGTTCGATAGGCTATCTTACCTTCGGAAACATTTGGGTCGCCCATTGCAGTACATTGAGAACAAAATTTACAAAGTCAATTTTGCACATTTTGGGCAATGAGTTGCGCGACCCAAAAAAGAGCATCAAGCGACCAATACCATTGGAAAGAGCGTTCAATTCTGCGTCGGTCATGTTAATTTCATGAAAATTCAAGGTTGTGCGGATAGTGAAATTTTGGATTGAGATGTGCTGCATCAGAGATTGACAACTTTGATTTTGGCTCACAGGCTGGTTCCAGCTCCACAAACAAGGCTAATCAGCTACTCAAGTGACAGCGCTCATTACCGGGGCCTTCAACGTACAACATACCTGGGGTCCTGGGTGCTTATTAAATAAAAAAGTGTAAAACATTGGTTTTTGGACATGTTTAGCATTGCTTGAGACAAACACTTGAATTAAATAACGTGCGTAGCATTCCTGTAACTGTGTGTCTCTCTCTGTGTGTGTGTGTGTGTGGGGGGGGGGTCCCCTGCCCCACCTCCGGTCCAACAGTGCCAACCCCCCCCCCCCTTCCAACCACCCACAAAAATCCGAGTGTTGTGTGTCAGAATTTTGAGTGGCCCCCGGGCCCTTCCCCAACAAAAAATCTGGATGCATTCACTGGCACGCCTGTACTGGGGGGGGGGGGTACGAGGTGGATTCGCCGACCCTAGAGGTTTGCAGGCAGAGGCAAGGGAATAGACATGGAAGGTTATCCAAAGAAGCTTGTTAACAGAGACTATTTGGTATGACATAAATCAAAGCGTGTCTCAAACCCAACAAAAATTTTGGACGGAAGGAATTTGGCGACATCCACAGGCCGCATCGCCATCCCAACTTGACCCCTTGCAGTTTCTTTCTCTGGGAATATCTGAAGTCTCTTGTGTACTGAGAGAAGTCCAGAGACTTGGAAGACATGAAGCATCGTTCTCTTGCTGTATTTAAAGGCTCGGAAACGTGCTGAAATTGGAGGCGGATATATTGATCGATCTGGATGATGTTTTGACATGAAAATTGCCATGGTATTGTCATTCAAATGGAACAAACCGCATAAAAAATTCGCTTCCTAGCATGAGTTATTAATTTTTAAAGTTGGCGGGGTAACCCTGCCTCACCCTATACAGTGTGGTGCTGGGCCAAACTGAAGAAAACCACATGTTATGTAATTCAAGAATTTGTCTCTAGCAATGCGAAACATGGCCAAAAACAATGCTTTGAACTTTTAGTCCCTTCTCCTCCTAAAAGGAGAAGGGATATAGTGATCGTTCTAGGGTGGCTAAATTCAGTCACAAGATTTGGAGGTCAAATCTTGGTCCAATCAAGACAATTTTGGTACCATTCGATTCCTCTCGACGAGCTCTTGCATAAATGGACCCCCTTTTTGTGGCTTTCTATTATGGTTTTTTTTTTGAGAAAATTCGCAAAAACCAGTTTTAACCATTATGGAAAATGTTTTGCAGAGTTATCTAAAAAAAACTCAAAAAAAAACAAATAATCGATTCTAGGGGGCATATTGTGTTATAGGGACAACTGTGGACCATGGGGCCCACGCGATTCAGTCTCCTGGCTTCAGCCGTTTCCGAGTTATAAAGGGTTGAAATTTCAGTTTGGAAAAATTTCGACTTCAAAAAATTGTAGCGCTGAATTTCTCCAACAGAAGTTGCTCATATCCAAAAAGCAAGCTTCGTCTATCCATTATCTTCGATTTAAGACATCACGCGTCATGAAGCGTAGCCAATTTCGTGAGTTCTTACTCGCCAAAGCTCGAAATTTTTTTCAAAATTTCAAATTCTGGCATATTTGTTTTTGGCATAGCGCATTCAAACTTGTACTGAAACTGGCGTGCATGGCTTGAATTGAAACTGTCGACGAGGCCTACATAGAGGGCTACGAACTTTTCAAAACAATCAAACTTTTCTGCACAAAAATTAAAAAAATCGAAATTTTCGTAAAATTTCCGCAGTATTTTGCATGTAGTTCGTTCAAAACTACTGAAACCGGCGTGTAATGGCTTCAATTGAAGCTCTTGATGAGGCGCACATGGAGGGCTACGAATATTTTGAATCACGAAAAGTTTTTTGTACAAAATGTTAAAAAATCGAAATCTTGGTGACATTTGGTCTTTTCTACCATATGATCTGAATAGTGCGAACAGCATTTTGCAATGTTGGGTTTAAATTGGAATGGTAAACCGTAGCACTGCTGGGATGAACGGGAGGAGAAGGGACAACTTGCTGACAGGCAAGGTCACCTAGTTTATTTTAAAATAAACACCCAGGAACCCCAGTGCTGTTCATTCAAAGACTCCGGGTAATGAGTGCTGTCACTTGAATTTTATGAAATTAACATGATCGACGCATAATGAACGCTCTTTCCAATGGCATAGGTCGCTCGATGCTCTTTTTTGGGTCGCGCGACTTATTGCCCAAAATATGCAAACTCAAGTATTTTGAAAAACTTGATGCTGATCTCTGATGCAGCACATCTCAATCCAAAATGTCCGAGGATTCCGAAAATGTCTTACTTTTGAGATTCTGCCATGAAAAAAGCGTCATATGGCCAAAAAACCAAATTTAGATCGCAATTTTCCAAATTTTGCATTTTTGGGCGACATAATTTTTTTTGGAAATCCGACTACGCCGGAAATCCGAAATTGGATATCACAGAAATCAAAAAATATTTCGGCAACTTCGCCACCCAATGGTTGGTTTAAAAAAAAGCGAGTCTTAATTTTCTGAAAATGAAGACGTTCGCAGCGCTTCTGCTTCTCCTCGCCGCCGCCTGCGCCCAGGTCCGTTGTGCGTGAGAGTGACTACCGACGCACCGTAATACAATGAAAATGTCTCTACGTGGATTCTTTAAACGGCGCTGCTTTCTCCTGCGTAGTTTGAGGGAAATTTTCAGCAATTCTTCGGGAAGGTCGGCAATAGTGTAGGCAGTTCTGACTGGGTGGGGGGGGGGGAGACGGGCACGCCTCCCTATCACTCCATTCCACTGTCAGTTGAGGGTGTGAAGTTCAGCATGTGGAAGCGAAACCTCCGTCGGCGCCACTGTACCATAGGCATAAACCCCATGATTCCCACCCCCCCCCCCCACAGTTACACCCAAATCGTCTAAAAACAATTTTTTCAGTATCCTAAGGTATTATGTAGCTAATTATGGGGCTTACGGCAGCATTCTCCAGCACCTTATCCAGAAGCTTGGGGTTTTATCAGGTTTTATCAGAGAGGATGACACTGCTACTGCATTAGAGCCGTAGCCAGACGCACTTGGGCCAAATCGCAAAACTAGAGCAACAGTTTTTTATTTGCTGCGTCAATAGCCTCATTCGAGAGCTATGCAGTGGCATAAAAACATTCCGCATAAAGTGCGCCAAATGACCTGAAACACGCACTCGAAGTGTGCCACTGTTGGCGGCAGCTTTGGCACCGACTGTATGCACACTGTTGTTCCTGGCACCAATGTTTTCAGCGAGTTTGTATTGTGTGTGCTTGCGTGCGTGCGTGCGCGCGCGCGCGCGCGTGCGTTCGTGCGTGCGTCCATGCGCGCCTGCCTGCGTGCGTGCGCGAGCGCGTGCGCGCGCGCGTGTGTGTGTGCGTGCGAGCAAGAGAGTGTGATTGCGTGCGCTGGTGTGCGCGCGTGCGTGCATGCATGTGTGTGTGCGTACGTGCGTGTGTCTGTATGTGCGTGTGTCTCTGTGTGTACAATGTACATTACTGAAACAAATGTGTCCATAACACCCCCGTCGGGCTGCAAGTCTACAAAACAATGTGGGACAGTACACAAGCTCTTGATCAACTTTGCCAAATCTGCTTGCATGGGTCAGGTGGTGCCTGCGAGGCGAAAGGACAACACAGGTAAAGATGCACTATCTATCACTACTCAAAGCAATCACTTTGCAAAATGTTTTCCAGCATTTCAAGTTCGATATCCTGCTGATTTTCAGCGTTGATGGCATGATCTGTGTCACAGACCTGTTCGTCTAAAGGTCATTTGATGGTTTTGTGCTGTAATGTTGCAGGGCAGTAGGTTCAGTAATAAAAATGCATTGTCAACGCAACAAAAGATGTATCATGGTGCAAGCATTGAAATTGATCAACTTTTTATTGGAAGGCATAAAAAGTTTCGATTGAATTGGAAGTAAAAAGTCACAAAAGTGTCACAGAAAGAACATATATAAATGGTAAGACAATGTACAGTGTATATACATATGAGTGCTGTAGGCAACCTACCATCAGCATCTTGCACATGATGCACTTGGCTAGGTGGTGGGGGTTGCTGGGAGTGTGATGGATGAGGATGTGACTCTGGTTGTGGATGAGTCTCGTCATGTCGGTGTGGCTGTGGGTGTGAATGTGGTTGTGGCTCTGGCACTGGATGGGGCTGTGGTGCTCGTTGTGCTGGTCGTTCTTGCTCTCTCTGCAATTGTCGATTTCGACGAGCTGATGTGGTTCTTGAGAAGAAGGCAGCGATTTCCAGTTTTCCATATTGTGTGAGCAGTTTGAACCTTTGCAGGCAGGCGCGCATGGACGCACGCACGAACGCACGCGCGCGCGCGCGCGCACGCACGCACGCAAGCACACACAATACAAACTCGCTGAAAACATTGGTGCCAGGAACAACAGTGTGCATACAGTCGGTGCCAAAGCTGCCGCCAACAGTGGCACACTTCGAGTGCGTGTTTCAGGTCATTTGGCGCACTTTATGCGGAATGTTTTTATGCCACTGCATAGCTCTCGAATGAGGCTATTGACGCAGCAAATAAAAAACTGTTGCTCTAGTTTTGCGATTTGGCCCAAGTGTGCCCACTGTCCGAAAGCATAGGACACTGTTTGTTCAGATTTTTTCATTTTACACAGCCATATCTCCTGATCAACTCAAACAAACTTGACGAAACGTGGCCAGAATACAGTCTTATACCAGTTGTGCACAGTGTGAACTCGCGGCCAAGATCGGTGCTAGCATGTGTATATATCTCCTAGACTATACAGTGTGCAGTCAGTGCTACAGCGGCCCACAGTGGCACACTTCGAGTGCATGTTTCGGGTCATTTGGCGCACTTTTTGCGGAATGTTTTTACATCATTGCATAGCTCTTGAATGAGGTTATTAATGCAGCAAATAAAAAACTATTGAAGTAATTTTACGATTTGGTCCAAATGTGCAATTTGTTGGAAAAAATAGTTTTCAGAGCAGCACGAAAGTTTTTTTGACACATCGTAGCTCGTGGTAGGCAGGCTAGAATTCTGCGAACTTTTGGTCGTTTATGGCCCTATTCATGCTCCATTAACCCTCAAAATTTCACAGCGATGCTAGCCTGTGTAATGGAGAAACGAGCCATGTTGTCAAAGCACTGCAAAATGTAGAATTAGCAAAAAATTGCACTTTTTGGACGCCTATAACTCAGGCTAGGTGGGTCCTCAGGCTCTGAAATTTGGGTCAGTACCTTAGGTCCTGTAGTAGATTAACATATATAAAAATTAGTCAATTTGAAAGAGGTCGTCCTAGAGTGTCTCTTTCTGGCCATAAAAGCTCGATCCTCTCAGACAGTGTCTCTTAAAACACCGCCGTGGGTCGCTGTGTTCCACTCGACCGATACTCTCCTATTCAACGATGGGCGCTTTATCTCGCGCGACGATGACTTAACATTGGCTACGATGCGGGCGGAAGGCGCTTAACGCGCCAGAGAACGGCAGGAGAATCACTGGCGGATCCAGAAAAAAATTTCGGAGGGGGAAGAATTTTGCAGAAGGGAGGACCCTGTTGAACTTTTTGGATGTTCGGCCATTTTGGCAGTGATTTGGACACCTAATCGGTCCATTTTCGACAATTAGCGAATATAAACGGCGCCGCAGGCGAAAATTTTGCTGTTTTCGACCACCTGCAAGCAATTTTGTGCTGGAAACTAGGCCCACTAGGCGCGTTTCTTCTCCCACCGCCTATCCCTTTACCCCCTTTCCCCCCTAGATTTCCGATTTCGGTAGGGGGAATTCCCCCTTTCCCCCACCCCTGGATCCGCCAGTGAGGAGAATGACGTCATCTCTAGCCAAGAACAGACGGACGAACGAACGGCGAACTCCACCACTCCAGGCTACTGCTAGAAACCGTAGCGAGCGACACACGCGTAGCACCAATCGAAATGAGAGTGGGGGCAGGGAGGAGGAGGGGTGCGCCGTCGCGGACTACCTACCTACTAGGGATGAGCATGGGCCGGGCCGGGCCGGGCCGGCCCGGCCCGGCCCGGCCCGTGGGCCGGGCCGGGCCGGAATTCCAGGCCCGTTTTGCGGGCCGGGCCGGGCCGGGCCTGCGTTTTGAGGGTGCGGGCCGGGCCGGGCCGGGCCGGACGTTCTTGACTGGCCAACGTAGATAGCTACCTATGTAATGCATTGTAAGTATCGGCGACTATTCTGCACCGCATTAGCAACTTTGTATTCTATGACGCGCGTCTTTCGCGCTCAAATGGTGCAAAGGCTGTAAAATGGTTGTGAACTGCGATTCTGAGAGGTGGATGCGCCATTCCATTAAGTAAATGACGCAAATTGGCATACGGTATTTCAGTAAATTGTACACTGTAGTGACTGTACTTATTTCGTGTTGCGGGCCGGGCCGGGCCGGGCCGGGCCTGGATTTTGAGGGTGCGGGCCGGGCCGGGACGGGCCGGACTATCTGGCGGGCCGGGCCGGGCCGAGATGTGCAGGCCCGTGCTCATCTCTACTACCTACACACCACTCGTCTGCTGGCAGTGCTGTCGCCTTGTTCGAAATACCGCAACAAAGTGCCCCCTTTCTTTTACTGTCACTGTACTATCTTGCACTGTACTGCACTGTCACTGTACTGTACCTGTGCGCTTGCAGAAGAAGACAGTGCACGTCACGACGCACGACGTGCACGACTCCCAAATACAGCGCCGAGGGACTGCTCCGCCTCTACCCTAGTGTCGAGCACTTTAATCTGAAGAAGCTATTAAGGAAAATTTTGCAGGTGGCTGCAAAAAAAAGGAGAATATGTGACGCTCCTTCAGGTCCAGTTTGAAAAAACGCGGTATTAAAAGTAGTCACTTCATCAGATGATCAACTTTCGTATGGACAAACCGTGTATAATCGAACCAACGCAGCAACACGTCACATATTCGGCGTTGTGCTTTTGTGGCACTGTGCTTTTGTGGCACAGTGGCACTGTGCTGTGGCACTGCGCTGTGGCACTGTGCTTTTGTATTTTTGGCGTAATAGTACAAGGAAATCGCAGCACTGCATCGAACTGTTGTTAGCCATCTCGTTCGACGTTGCTATGAAAATCAAAAAAGTGTAATGTTTTTGCTTGACGCTCAAAAGAGTCGCGCCAACGTCGGCGTGAATTTGGAGGGCGCGCGCGAGGTGTTGGCGCGAACCTTTTCCTATGTACCCTCTCACTGGCGGATCCAGGATTTTCTGACAGAGGGGGGAGAATGTCAAATTTTTCATCGCGGTTTTTACGAGAAGTCAAAATTTTGGCCGTGGCACCGGCATTTGCTTTTTTTTTGCACTATTCTCAAACAATAGTGGGTTGTAATAGAGTTTTACGCAGAATAGTGGGCCGCAGGCGAAAATTTTACGCTTTGGAATGCCTTAATCCAAGCAAAACTTAAAAATCTGTCCACTTTGCCCCTGTGCTCATCCTTCTTTCCTCCTTCTCCCCTGAACTCTCCCCCTCCTTCCCTCCTAAATCTGAGCTGACAGGAGGGGGAGACCTCCCTCTCCCCCTTCTAGTACCCTTACTATTTCTCTGCCACCCCCCCCCCCCCCGCCCTCGGACATAACGACGTCTAGCCCCTATAGCGCAAACAAAACTAAAATAGATTGTCTGGGGCCGATTTGAGATTCTGCGACTGTGTTGCGTGATCGGTCACGTTTGGTGCGGAGCAGTGTAGCGATCAGCGTCCATTTCAAGCGATTCAACCGCACTGTTTGTTCCATTACTGCAGTTCAATTGTTAATCCGCACTGATTCAGGTCGGACACACGCGATCTGTACATCATCTCTTGTCTCTTGAGCAGCTTCAAGAACTGCACGCACTTGATGACGGTGCTGAGTCCGTAGATTAGACAGCCCATGACCAAGACGACAAAGGGTGTATAGGAGGGGACGATAGACTGAGAGGTGAATTTCAAACAAAACGAGTGATTGCGAGCGAACACGCACGCATGCACGCACGCACGCACGCACGCACGCACGCACGCACGCACGCACGCACGCACGCACGCACGCACGCACGCACGCACGCACGCACTGCACGCACGCACGCACGCACGCCCAGCACGCCAAGCACGCACGCACGCACGCACACACGCAATGTACTCCGCTCAGTCTACCATCCCAAAATCAACAGTGTTGACAACCGCTTCTTTTGACCAGTTTCCGAATCCTCTGATAAATTTGAAATTGTCAATGCGATCACCGCAATCACAACTCCCATCAAGTAGG
Source organism: Paralinhomoeus sp. GSCO2_6 (assembly GCA_030248085.1). Lineage (NCBI taxonomy): Eukaryota > Metazoa > Nematoda > Chromadorea > Monhysterida > Linhomoeidae > Paralinhomoeus > Paralinhomoeus sp. GSCO2_6. The sequence continues at coordinate 19,045 of JASAMY010000314.1, read as the reverse complement.
CGATTAAGCCGATCTGAACGGCTTGACGGATTACTGTATTTTTGCGGTTGGTCAGTGCACGTTGCATTGCATACCATTATCCACTCAACATCATTGTCACGGTATGCATCTCTGTATACCAGTATTTCGGTTCGAATACACGATACACGTTTTGTCGTATGACAGGAACTGCTAAACGCTGTTTGTGTCTTTACTGTAGATTACCTACTTAAATCACCTGCAAGTAGAGCAGCTTTGATTCCATCTTTCTAACTGCACCAATAGAGCTGACGCCTGCCAAAAGTGCCAGCACTGATCCCAGCAGAAGAGAGTACTTCAGAACTCCTGCTGTGACGTCCTGTACATATTTAATGATTGCATTTTTGTATTGTATGCAGCCACTGTGCTTGCATTTGTAAAGTTAGAGTTGCAAAACTTCAAAGAGTACATATGTGCGTGCGTGCGTGCGTGCGTGCGTGCGTGTGTGCGTGCGTGCGTGCGTGCCGTGCGTGCGTGCGTGCGTGCGTGCGTGCGTGCGTGCGTGCGTGCGTGCGTGCGTGCGTGCGTGCACCTTTTCCTCCGTTCCCACACCAGCGGAATACACGGCGACGCCGCAGCCAATCAAGATAATGATGCCGACGATCAGTTCTCCAATCGAAATAATCAATACTCCGTGATCAACGCGACAACAGCACGTCTTCCACTTGTTACCACTAGGGTTGAACTGCATCTTGTTCTACTGATAGAGCTGCAGCGGCTACAATGAATCCAGCCGGTGCTGCGAAAAGACAAGTTGTTGTTGCACCTTCCACTTCCTGTGCTCAACCAAGTCTCAGTCCGTTTTTTTTCTATTCAGTACGTAGGCACATGTAAACCAGTGGGTATGTCCCTTATAGAGGCCGACCACCTGTTCTTAGAGGTTGCCTTCTCCGAATAAAAATTCCCGCACTCTTTGGCGCTGTCTTCTTGTCAAGGGCTGGGTTTTGCGTCGGCGCCTAGAACCAATCTAGCATCGAAGGGACAAAGAAAGGGCCATCCAAGGCCCCGCTGCTCTGTTGAAACAGTTGTTGCTTCGACAAGGATTGATGGCGGCAGAGAGTGAAGTTGTCTCCAACAACGGCATCGCAGAAGTGTTATGTGCGCGCGCGTACGCCCGGCGATAAAAGTTGCGAATTGGCACTGTGATGCGAAGAATAAGCGAGCTGTAAAACCGAATGTTTCGCCCGTTGCAAAAGTAGAAAAGTGAGCGCAGCTCCTTTATGGGCAATTGATGGCCTAGGGGTAGAGAGAAGCGGCTTCTTGCGCGCACTATATGTTGGATTCGATTCTTGAAGTATTGTACCCACTAGTTAGTGAGGACCTCCAATTCAAAGGACTTTTTTGTTTTTTTTGATGTCCTTTATAGTGGCGTTCTGCCGATGTCCTTAACGGCCTTTGTGGCAAGCCGGCGTTCTTTTACAGTCGTCCTCAAACCCCCACCGCCAACAACAACTTTTCACTTCTGAAACAACAATTCTGCTGCTTTCCTTCGGTTCGTCCCAATTACGAAAGTCAGATCGAAATATCACACCGAAGCATCACGTGTCACGTCTACTTGCACTTCCTGCTAATCAATCCAAGAATTGCTGTCAAGCCTAACAGGGCGAGCAGTGCATTCAGTGACAAAGACGCTGAGAGCAATGCTCTGTAACCGACGCTATCTTGGTGCGATTTTTGTTGCGCCAAACCACCGACGCTCAAACTGTCATAGTAGCGCTGCACGGCCGCACCGGTGCGCAGATTTGCCAGCTGGGGATCTTCGTGCGTTTTTCGGTCTGAAAACAGACTTTTTTGTGCTGAAACTTTTCTTTTGCAATGACATTAACATTCTTCCCTGATGATTGTTCTGCGGAGCCGTTTTGGAAACTTATAGATTGTAAAATGTACGCAGTACTTACTGTACACGTCTACATTTATTAATATTTTTTAGTCTATTCTCGGTAATTTTCTTACACTCGTCGTCGATGTCGAGGAGTTTGAACGCGCGTCTGACGTGTCTGCAGCGGGTGTCAATGGCGAATTGGCGATACGGCTCCAGGGCGCGCATCGTATTCCAATAGAGCTCTGAATGTTGATCAATTAGGGTGGCGTACCGTAGCTATTTGAACGTTTGTATGTACGCTTATGCGCAAACATTGCATTTTGTAAGTGGTTATCACAGTTAGGTATACAGCCCTTGTCAGCGTGTGATTCAAAAACGACAGCTTGCCAACATAAAAAAAAACCTTGTGTGTACCTTAAAACATGCAGTAATTAGAAGCATTCTTACTTCGACAGTGGTCTTTCTCTGCACGTTGTAACGCGATCGCTTTTCTGCGAATGTCAGATAGAGTTTTGCGAAATGTCTTTGGATTTGGCGAAGTCCTTGCGATATCTGTTGAATTGGCCAAATGGTAGTGAAAACAGTACGCGGAGCACCTGTCGAGCCACCACAATGGCACCAGTCTTATCGAAACGATGATCTGAAAATTAATTGCTATTGCATTCTTTGGAGAATTTATGCAAACCCTGTTCTGTTCGTGTTGCCGTTGGTTGCTTTTCATCTTTAGATTAGATTTTCATTTTTGATTGGTTTTGATCTGGTGCTTTTGATTAGTCACAGCGGCTTACGGGCCGGTAACTGCGTGTTGCGCACAGTGATATTTTCACCAGTTTTTTTTTTCCTTTACCTTTTGCCACAGCTGAAGCTTGTTGGTTGGCAGCAGCAACAAACTCGCAACAGAAGCCATGTCCAGTAGTGGATTGTTCGCAAAGGAGAAATGCTCAAGTTCCAACAAGTGGACCACTGTTTCTGGGGCAAAGTAGTGAATGGAGTTCTTGGCCAACCAAAGGCGCTTTAGGTGGCAGGCCTGGACGTGCGTGCGTGCGTGCGTGCGTGCGTGCGTGCGTGCGTCTGCTGTCAAACTCTTTAACAACTATACAACTACACAACCTGAGTCACGGCAGTTGGCAACTCTATCAAGTTGCAGTTTCTCATGTCCAACGTTTCGAGAGAAAGTAAAGGCAGAAACGCGAATGGTTCTATGGTTAGGCCGGATTTTGAATCCCTGAGTGAAAGAAGTCTCAATGAACCAAGGCCCATATGGGGAGAGGATTCACTGGGTTGGACGTTGAAAAACGTCGGGTATTGGTTATAGGTATATGGGTTAAAAGTTCATCCGTATGCATCGCTGTAGTCTGATCTTATAAAACGGTTGCGGATTGAACACACCAATACTACGCGTTGAAATTGGCGACACCCAGTAATCTCTGAACAGAGAATCCTCCCCATGTGACTGGCGGAAATAACTTTGAGTTTCGTGCTTCTAAGATAGAGCCATTTTAGCTCTGTTAAGCTTGCAAATGCTTCGAAACCGATTTCATTCAACGGATTGTAACTGAGATCGAGAAACTTCAGTTTCAGGGTTCTTGCAAAGACTTGACTGTCAATGGACCTTATCTGATTTTCTTTCAGATTAATCGCTTCCAAACGCTCGTTTTGGAACTGTGGCAGCGCTTGAATCTCGTTGCCACTGGCAGTGAGGTAGATTAGGTTGGAAGATTTTAAAATCGCCGATATGTCCCGCAGTTTTGTGCCCACAAATCGAGCGGAAACCAATTTGTGAGCGAGTGACAGGTAATTTGGTAGCGTATGACCGACTTTGGAACAGCCATCGATGTTGATTTGTTTGAGAGAGGCAATGAAAAAAGGTGGAAGTTCAGTGTGAGTGAGTTGGAAGTCTGAAGTTGTCACCGGAAATTAGCAAAAATAATTCGGAAGGGCATAGTTAATCTTACCCGCAATGTCTTTGACCACTAAGCTGCTGAGTTGCTTTAGCTGGAACAAATCCAAGGGTAGGAACGGAGCAGATGAACTTCGATTTCGATTTCGATTGCTCTTGCCCACAACTTCAATGCTTTGCAGATTTGGAAAAAGTGTTGCCAAGTTGAGTTTCTGCAGAGGATTTCGCGTCTCCAGAAGCACTTGTAGAAATGTCACATCGTAGCGAGCAATGCCGACCAGAAACTAGAATTTGAATGTGCGTAGAAATTTGTCTCAAGATTTTGTGATTTTGTGATTTGTCTGACCTCTTCCATTGTCTTTGCGTTCTTTTGTAGATTGTCGTTCAAAGTAAGGTAGAGATGAAATTCCGCGGAGATTTTGTTCAGAAAGTTCGGTTTTAAGCAGGAAAACTTGGCGTTTTCTCGCGGATCGCCGTGGTCCACCCAGAGATTGTCTTGCTGAATCGATTATTTGCGATTACAATGTGTTTCTTCATAATATAAAAAAAAAATGAAATTTTTCACCTCTGGAGACTCGATACTCGCGCATTTGAGCTCTTGAGCGTTGACGTGCAGGAAGCATCGGCACTGCTCAGCGCTGCACTTGTAAGATTCGGCGTGGTCGCAGGTGCGGGCGAGCCGAGCGCTTCTCGAGCAGCAGATCAGCTCCACGCCGCCCGATTTCGCGTGAATCGGCTCACAAGTTCTCGATTCAGATCTATTTGCCAGTATCCACGACAAAAGGCTGTCAAGTAGTAGAAACAGGATTGGAATCGCGTTCATAATCTTTTGAGTTACCGCACAAGCGCAGTCATGAGGAATGGAGACCCCCTCAGAGCGTTCAAGTTCTGATTTTTGCTGTCTTTCTTGCTAGCAAGTCGGGTCGATAAAGGAATTAGGTTTGTCACTAGCTGTCCGCTGAGTAGGCGCTAGTCACTTTTTGCTGGCTTGTTAGCGTAACGAGAGGGCTAGCAGCCAGGCGCGCTGCCGGCGCAACCGAAAAATCAAATCTCACTCGCCGCGCTGGGCTGACCCGTCACCGCACAAGCGGCTAGTTAGGGCGAAGGGGCAAGCGCGCAAAAGAAGTGAACCATCGCTTTTGCGTAGACGCTAGAACTGTGGTACTGATGTGGTGACGGGAAACAGAGTGGGTTCTTGTGGGTGTGCCTCGAGGGGCCGACTTTGGTACTGTTTTTGCAACTACATATGTATGTTGTAACCCAAAGCATCGACTACTAGCAAAATTGTAGGTATGGAAGTTGTTCGACTTGGATTCACGATTCTCCTACTGCCCGCAGCATTTTCTCTGCCAAAGTACGGTACAATGCAATCAGGCGGAACGTTTGTAAACTTTTGCCTGCAAGCGTTGTAAACTCTTGTAAACGCAACGCCTGAATGAATAGCGCCCAGTGGGCTAGTTATGGGGTTTACGGTACCCACGACGACACCTCTTTCACCTTTATTAGTACTGAATAATTTGAGACGTGTGTTGTCGTGTTGTGTTGAGCAGTGGGATGTGCATTGCGACTCGATAACTTGCAAAGAGATGATGCATCTGGCGTGGACAACAACGAGGCCGGCCGCTTTGGCTTTGTCGCGTGCTTTTTAGCGGTGTGTTGTGGTTTTCGCCCAGCTCTCTGTTGGGTTTTCAGCTCAGAGAATGGGAGAGAGAGAGAGAGAGCAAGAAGGGACAGCGCAAAGTGAGAACCTCTTCCAAATGGACTAGGTACAACACGCGCCACCTTATCTCCAACGCAAACACAGCATGCCCAGCGCATCTCCTACCCGCACTCTAACCGGTGCTCCTATTGTGGGGCCTGGGGAGCGATTGTACAATTATGAATACCGTAACCTACCGAATAGAAGCGTTTTTTCAACTACCCTTTGAGCTTTGCTTCTATTTGGACGGTGCTTGTACTGATTCAACTGATTTTCGCTATGTTCAATGTTCAATGTAAATACAAAAAAAAGTAAGAACCGAAGCCATTGCACGACATGTCAGAGGCAACTACAACCGGTCCAACCGTACAAAATGCACAGCCATGCGCGCACATGGTACCTAGGTAGGTATGCCTCCCGCCTTCTTTAAATTGCATATAGGTTATGTAACATACGTGTGCGCAGCAAGGTTCCATTAATTACTTGTACAGTAGTGCAGTAGTGCAGTAGTAGTGCAGTACTTGTACCTCAACGTGTGCTTCCATTGTTCAACTGTCACATTTAAGCGGTGCTTCTATATAGGTATACGGCACGCTACGGTACTCTCTGCTGATGTATTTGTTGAGTAAGCGAGCGAAGTGCCGAAGCAGCCAACCGCTAGGGTGTCGCAAACGACTCTACATGTACGCTTTTGACATGCGCTTTCGCGTCCCTGCTCTCCTCTTGTTCCTACAGTTGGCACTGATACTGCCGCGGACCGCCATATTGGAAGAACGACAACAAAGTCGAAGAGACCCAATACCTCACGGGGCTGACAGAAATTTCGAGTCTCAAAATGCGAAACCGCCATTTGATGAAGACGCCTCTGGCAAGCCGAATTTGTTCCGGAAACTGTTGGAGATTGTGAAACAACTGCAAACGCAATTTTGTCTGTACTGGGAGAAGTCGGATCCAGGTGATGATTGCCTTTGGTTTTTCGAGGTCACACCAAATTGGCAAGGTCACTCACAAGCGCATCTATGCACAGTTGTTGTCATTAACAGAATTATGGCCCTATTATGCTTGGAGACGCTGACACGGGCGGATCCAGGGCAACATTTCGGGGGATTTGCAAGATCATTTTTTTGTTTTGACTTTTGAAGCCATCTGCCACTGTCAGCTGTCCGCCGTGAGGGACTGATCGACAACGGTTTTAACGAGTCAATTTCCGACGTTTTGTACCCAAAGATGGCCTGCGAAATTTTCGATATTAACATTGTACATTTGCACGAAACTGTACCCGTATGTTTTGCAGCATCCTGATTCAGGAGATTACAGTAACATATACGCTTCAAGGTACCGAGCACCTGAATCTGCCCAGCTGCCCCTGCAATCCACCGATCGCACTGAAGCAGTGGACACGTGATCTGTACTGTCAGAATCGCAAATGCCCCTTCCACCCTGGCGCGTTTGAGTGCTGGCGGTACGCCGCGTTGTTTTTTTCTATTGAGTGCGTGCGTGCGTGCGTGCGTGTGAGCGTGCGTGCGTGCGTGCGTGCGTGCGTGCGTGCGTGCGTGCGTGCGTGCGTGCGTGCGTGCGTGCGTGCGTGCGTGCGTGCGTGCGTGCGTGCGTGCGTGCGTGCGTGCGTGCGTGCGTGCGTGCGTGCGTGCGGGCGTGCGTGCGTGCGTGCGTAGGACTGATGACGTCATCGTTTTGTTTAGAACTGTAAAAGTCATCAACGGCGGAGGTCAGCAGTGCTGCTACGATCGCAGTGGGAAGCTGCTGGTTGGCCCGCCTTCGGGTGGCACAGCGGACTCCGTCCACTCAGACAAGGTCCTTGCTCACATCGTCGCAGATGTACTGCCATGGGTGTTCTGCTGCAAAGTGAGTTCAAGGCTCTGCGAACACAATCGCTTGTGACAGAAGCGCTTATTTGTTTCTACCTTCCCTCTGCCATGATACATTTGTATGTAGGTGTAAATCACCTTCTGCAGCTGCCAAGTGCCAACCAACAGTAATTCTATCACGCTGGTACAGTACAGGATGTAAGTACAGTAGGACATAAAGTAGGACATGTCGTGATGGTACCAGTTTTTGTAGAGGGTGGCGGGGGGGGGGGGGGTGGGGGGGAAGGCACTGCATGTGGTATTATACCTTAAACCCTATAATTAGCCCCCCCCCTATAATTAGCCCCCCCCCTATAATAATACACCCTCCCAAGACCACTTTGAGTTAATAAGCCCCGCCCCCTATAATTACGCCCCCTCCCTAAATGAACCATCGTCTAAAAGGCACATGTTTCCATGTCTGGGTGTATGTATGGTCGCGTATGTGTATGTATGTACACGTATGTGCATGTGAGACTGTGTGAGAGTGTGTTAGAGTGTACCAACGTGTGTGCACAGCGCCTTTCTCCCTTAAAAATCGCCTCCACGCGCCTTTTTGCCCACACATCTTCCCACTCATCGACACTTCCAGTTTATAAGCCCCCCCTATAAGTATACACCCTCCTAGAGCTCGAACGAAAAAATTAGCCCCCGGGGGGCTAATTATAGGGTTTACGGTATGTACATATGTACGCTCCATGGGTATGGCGAATTGCGAATTTCAGGGCCAACCACTGGACTTGTGCCAGCGCTACTACAATAAGCGGCCCGGTAGGGGTTGTGATTAGTATTCTGTGCTACACTGTAGTTGCAAGTGCAATCGAGATGAATTACAATAGGGCACGTGATATGATTCAAAGGTAGAATCAGTTACGCTTTGCTCGTCAGTGCTGTCGTGCGTATTACAAAACCGGTGCACCTTTTTAGTGTGTGCATGTTGAAGCAATACACCTTTTCCTGTGTGCGTGTTGGCGTTGAGTTTTCATTATCAGAACGACCACTGGATTACACTGACGCTTGAATCGACAGCGCGATAATGGGCATGACATGATTAATTAGAAACAAAATCAGTCGGTGTCGATGTTGGTTCCATTTTTCTCGTCCTGATTCCCAGAATTCATCCCCAGGATCAGGCCCCCGCAGAAGACCTCGCGCCAACTCGCGTCGTAATAGCGAGCGACGCCGCACGCGCCGTAGCAGTAGTCGACGACGCAGTGCTTCGCCCCTGGGCACTGTGGCGAACCGGCGCAAGGTGACGCGTAGCATTCGGCTAGAAAAAGCGATGTGCGTCAAGGCATTTTGGTGAGGTGTCATCTCGCGCGGTGTCGGTGCGCGCGCGGTGCGGTGTCTTCTTTGCGCGAAGCGTGACACATATATGGGGGGAGGGGGGGGGGGGGTGGAGCACCCTGAGGGTGTGTGAGGGCATATTGGTGCGGTGTTCCTGGCGTGAAGCGTGTGTGACACTATTGGGGAAGGGGAGGAGTATACTCACAACTGGCCATTTTTTACGGTACGACGCCTGACTTTTCTATAGCTGTAGATTCCCTCGCAAAGCCGGGACGAGACAGCCCCAAAGCTGATAACCCGCAACTGGGGCACTTATGGCCTAGTGGTAGTGAATCGGCCTCTTGTGTGCACGGTCCTGGGTTCGAAACTTGATGGATCCACTAGATGGAGAACTTTCCTCTCAATGGATTTTCTGGTGTCGTCGTAAAGCCGGGGTTACAGATAGGGTTCTTCCAAATTGCTTTGGCTAATTATGTATAGGTACGTATGCGGCTCTCCACGGGGAGGCATCACGGAGATGGTATGCTATATATGGGCCATTGGCGGCCTCCTAACGTCGCCCCAAATCCAACAAGAACAACAACAACAATCAGCAACTGTTCAACTCACTCGGCTTCTGTTCAAAATGGTACGCCGATTTGCAGTAGGGAGCGTCGGTGCTGTTCAGTGCGCATTCCACGCAACCCCCACCGCAGTTCACGTCGCGGCAGGGGTGTGCAACCTCCGTAGTTTCTGCTACTGTGTCGTTGAGTATTTCATCAGCAGTGGAACCACTGCGACAAAGGTTGGTCACCGACAAAATAACTACTATTATGCCGAGGAGAATGGAGGTTTTTGACGGATGCGTGACTCTACCGGGGTAAGACATTCTGATAAAAAGGATACAAGTTGTGACGAATTGAGACGGGTTTGGAAGTACCCTGCTACAACTCTGCTATAAAACATGACTTACGACAGCATATGGGGGCAATAAAGCACAGATGTTCTCGTGCTATGAAGTTTCCGTTTACGATAGCATATATAGCAAAGCAGTTTGCGGAAGCATAAAAATTGTCCATCAAAGTTTACTACTCTATGCAACGTTGTCGTTACAGCTTACAATTTTACTGGCACGTATAGGTATATGGCTAGCATGCGGCTAGCAAACAGGAAGTAGGCAATTGGGACGACAAAAACGTGTCTACATGGGCAACAACTAATAATACTTACAGGTACCATATGGTCTCACTTTGTTCACGTTCGATGTAGTACATGCGAATTACACGTCATGCAATGGGTTCAAGTTATATTTCTCCCTTTGAACCGTTCCAATAAAAACCACTAAGAATTGCTTAGGGAATCGACAACTCAACAATTGCACCAATCACCAACACAGAGACAGCCAAAGAAAAAATCATCTACTCACTATGATGGAATAGTTCTTAATGGACCTACTCCTCTTCACCGAGCAGCCCCAGACTTCCTAGTGGGCCCAGTGGTCCAAGAGGACCCATGGGTCCCAGGGGTCCAAAGACGCCCAACGGTCCCATCGGCCCCAGGGGTCCCATGGCCTCAATCTTTTTCATGGTCTCTTCCCCCATCTCCTTAATCACCTTCTCCTTGACCTCTTTGACCAGCTCCGGCTTTGGCAAGAAGCTGAGCCAGCCGTCTGGCTTCAGGAAGTTTTTCATCCACTGAGAAAGCTGTTTCCACATCTTCAGAATGTCCGAGAGGCTCGCGGCAGGGCCCAGCTTGCCCAGTGGTCCCAGAGGTCCCAGGGGTCCCACAGGGCCGAGCGGCCCCAGAGGCCCCAGGGGCCCCAGAGGTCCCATTGGTCCCAGAGGACCCTGTGGTCCATACAGATCAATTGCCTTGGTCGTGTCCAAAGGCTTCAGCTTGGGTCCCATTGGACCGAGCGGTCCACCCAGTCCCAGTGGTCCACCGGGGCCCAAGGGCCCCAAAGGTCCCAGTGGTCCAAGGCCCCACATTCTCTGGGCCAGCATGGTGGTCTTTGTGGCCCGTGGCAGGTTGGGCAGCAGCTTCTTCTGAAAGTCCATGACGAACGAGAACATGTTTTTCGGAAAGTACGTCTTCCATTGGGAGTCGTCAAACAGCATGGCCCTCCAGTGCTCCACGTCGCTCAGTTGTTCGGAGGTGGCGCCTTTTGGGACTTCCCGCATGTAGGAGCTCATCCACTTCTCGGGGTTATTGAGCAGTTTGCGATACGCTGGCGGGTCCGTCATAAATGTTTGCCAGTCGTCTGGGTTGCTCATGAGTGCGGCCCATTTTTCAGCATTCGGGGCGAGAAGCTTTCCGCCTTTCACGGCTTTTATTATTTGCTCTTGAATCTTCTTTGAGATGTCCTCCGGCTAAAGTTGATTGGCATTGCACCATTTCCAATAAGATACTACCGTATGCATTTCAATATACCGAATATTCTCCAATATTACCCCGAATGTGCTATTCTTCCAAAATCTTTTGCTACCGAAGCTGGGCACTATTGGGAGGGGGACACTATTAGAGGGGGGTTCCTTTTCGAATTTCGACCACATATTTTACAAATTTGTAAGCGAGTCAAAAAAAGGGAAAATCATGCAGCTGCATGTTTGTTGAAAGCGTCTTAATTATCCTGCCCCCAAATCTTACTGCGTTTGCCCCCAAATTACTTAGCTTGCCCCCAAATTGCGCGCCTATGTACTTACTCTGCCCCCAAAATGACTTTAAATCTGCCCCCAAATCTAGTTGCGTTGCCCCTAAATGGACGCGGCTCATTATGCCCCTAAAATTACTTACACCGCCCCCAAACTGAACGGTCCACGCTCTGTCAATACCCTGTTGTGTAGTGTACACTGGGGGTATCGGGACAATGTCATCGGGTCCGTATCCATCGTTGAACGAAAGTCGGGAAGTTTATTCGACGCGACCATCTCGAGGAGGAGTGCTACTGCTGGGAGCATCTGTATGCCAAATACTAGCCACTGATCAAAGTCCGCAAGACGATCGAAACAGACGTGACGAAGAATACAGCTGCCAAGCACAAGCGCTAGAAGCTTGGAGACAAGATGGCGCAGATAGGGTTCGACGGAGAGGAGAGGAGACGATGGAAACGTTCAAAAGCGACGAGCAGCAACTGGCCGTCGTCCAACCGACAATTGACAATTGACACATTGACATCCAAACAATTGACAACCGATGGCAGCGGAGAACCAACAGGGCTCCGCTACACCGACAGAAACCGAGTGAGCGTCGCCAGCTACCGCCTGTCTCTTCACACACAACAGTCACAACTGTGTACACTACGCAACCAACAGCGCATGGCGCGTGGACAGAGCGTGGACAGGCGCGCACAGTTTGGGGCAGCAGACTAAGTAATTTTGGGGGCAGAGTAAGTAGGCACGCAATTTGTGGCAAGCTAAGTAATTCTGGGGGCAAACGCAGTAAGATTTGGGGGCAAAAGAAATAATACTCTTGTTGAAATTGGTTTTCACCATGAACCAAGGTCAATGCATCGTCTTTTATACAGAAAATGCACAAAATCGGTTCTCATAGAGCCACTGTTAACAACAGAAAAAACGTACTAAAGTGACTATTGTTGTTACCCCCGGGCCTCCTATTGGAGAGAGGGGGGCACTAGTGTTTCAAACATTCAGCTAACATATACCAGCGGCGGGGGGGGGGGGCTGTTGGAGTTTTACGTCGCAAAGCTTACCGAGTTCGCTGCTACAGCCAGCACGATGCATACCGCGATAGCGATACGTGTCAGCAGCATGGCAGCGTCAACCGCTCTACCAGCGAGCCTATTATTTTCCACTGAACTGTGCAGTGAGATGCACTGCTAGAAGCTTTTACCTAGAAGCAGAGAAAAGCCTAGGCTCGAACCGATTCAGAGCGCTCTAGCTGAATGATTCCTCTTCTATTTTCATTCAACTTCCAGTATGTATGTAGCTGTGCAAATCAACTGGATATTAGTCGATACGGTTCTATTCCGCCACAATATCTGTGGAGCTTTGCGTCTATTCTGCAGTAATATTTGCAGTGATTCGCATCGAGAGATCAATGTATACGTGGCAAAATTACGAAAACGCTAGCTCGACTCTCGTTGCGATCCTGGACCTCTCTTCTAATATTAGATACCAACCATTGAACCGAATGAATAAATCCGGCAAATTAAGTTTTGACCGTCAAACAAAGGCATTCAAAAATACGGTATGTCTTGTACTGTGTGACTCGCCTTCTCACAGAAAAGATTATTTGCAAAAAATCCATGTCTTGTTCAGAAAACGTTCTAAAAATTCCATTCTCATTAATCCATTCATGCCTACACTACTATATGTGCAGCAAAATGTGCAGTCAGAATTGACTATCGGACAGTTGTAATGTCGCTGTACTCTCGCGTTACGATCTTCCGACTTTCCCTTCCGACCTTCTGACTCCTTCCCCCGACCTTATGACTAACTGCCCTAGTGACCAATAGCCAATGGACGAGGCGACACGCTGGAACTTTGCCCATATTTGGTCATGTGTGCGTTGATAGGCCGCCTCGCCCCCGAATAGCCAATGGTCAGAGTGATGACGCAAGCGTTTCTCGGAAATATGCCCATATTTGGGCATACGCATCTTTTGCGTATGCGTCGTCGCCCTCTGGCCTCATTCTTGGTGTTTTCGTGTCGTTTCTTCGCTTTTCGTCGGTTTTTCGTAGTTTTCCCGCGAGTTTCTCGAGTTAGGCCCTTAAGGCTGTCAGTGTAGGACGCGCGTGGCGCACTTGTTTGTCCTGCAGTGACCCGGCGCTAGAGCTGCAAACCGACCAAATGTTCGGTATTTTCGGTATCGGTATATACCGAAATTGAGAATGGCCGGTATTTTTCGGTACGGTATATACCGCATCTGATAATTTCGGTATTGTCGGTATTCGGTTTGGTATTCGGTATTTAGATATAAGTGTGTGCGATGGCACAAATTAGCATCGTGCTCTTCGCTTTTCGCCAGTATCTCATTCTGGGCCTCCTGGGTACTTGAGGAAAGCATTGCAGAAGACTAGAGAAGCTGCTTGGCTTTGCTACCATTCAGAGCGACTTTTTTGGCGATCACTGTAGATCAGGCCCGCCGATGAAAAAGTCCCTCGCATTATAGTGGCTACAAACAATCGGTCAGCTACAATGTATGTACCCTGTACAAGTGCTTCCCAACTCTGCGAACAGAGTAATACGTATTAGGGGTCAGATGTTGACGCGCTGACTCTGATTTGTTGACAAAATTATAGGGAGTAGTGTCGATTGGTTCTGAGCGACAAACAACTGGCATGTAGTCAAACAATCTATACTGCTTGTGGAGAGCAGCCGCTGTACCCCTTTCAGGGTGTACGCGTCAGCGTACAACCCTAATATGTGACCACTTCTCAATGCGGGTTTTTGAAATTTCGATCGCCTATAACTTTTGATTGCCTGAACGGATTTCGACGCGTTATGGCGCAAATGAACCGCCTTCTTCTGGGGCATCGAATGCGCCATAACGCGTTTCCTTGCTTTACTGTAATGGGTCAATAGTCCCAAAAATGGTCCAATTTTGCGGCTTTTTTTTTCATGTTCTCTGCCAGGTTTTTGGAGCGCCGCTCGCGAACGCCAGGGCCTATCGCGATGAAACTTGGTGTGTGTAGCCGGCTAGTGATCGCAATTTTGCATGCCAAAGGATTTGTGTGTACTTCGTACGAATCTCGAGATATTGCCGATTTTATCCGATTATCGATTGATTTTCTTGGAAATGGGTCACAAATTTTGTGCCCTATAGGCGCTTTAACCGTACATCGCAGCGCTTCGCTATAAAGGAGAAAGTTGGTCGCCATGACATGACTTGTGTTACTTTCAACAATTGGACCAAATCGGACGCACCAAAATACCTCCCCCCATTATATCGATAACGGAAATTGGCGATATTTCGGTGTGGTTAGGTCGGATGGCCTAAACATCAATAATAAAGTTGATCGCCCTTCGATGTAGAACATTTCATTCCTTGAAGTCAACACGATCCGACGCACCAAAATATTTTCACTTCCGGGATAATCGATAAATATCGATATGGGTAGGTCGGATCACTTTGGCTAAAACACAAAAGTTGACCGCCTGCACGTGCAGATCATTTTGGTTCTTTACACCGCTATGCTCCAACGAACTAATATGGCACTACAGATGTGCACGCACGCACGCACATCAACAAATGGGCTGCTTCGCAAGAAACTTGATGTGGGTAGGTCCGATCACTTTGGCAAAAACACAAAAGTTGACCGTCTAGTCATGGTGATCATTTCCATGCTGCTCTGACGCAGCAATATAGCACAACTGCATGTGCATGCACGCATGTATGTCTGCTAGGCTGTTGGTACTTTGCTTTACTTCAATTTTGCCTTGTTCGGTTCAGTCACAGGTGCATTGTGTGTGAACCTACGTCAGTGAATGCGCAGGAAGGCAGCAAACTCCGCAGAGACGAACTGCGGGCCATTGTCCGCTACTGCTGTCCCTGGGTTCTCGTAGCAAGCAAACATTTGAGTCAGCCAAGTGATGATCTTCTGTGACCGGATGTCGCCGGTGAGGAGGAGCTCAGGGTAGTTGGAGTAGTGGTCGAGCAGGACAACGATGAAGCGCTGGCTTTCGGGCACCGTGTACGCGATCATACATGCTGTAAATTCTCCAATAGAGGCCCCCTCCAAGAGTGCCCTCCCCCCGGGAAAAGTTAATTTTAAATTCGCGTCAAAATCAAATTTTGAATGCTACCCAGTGGCATTAAAAGTGCATGCATGGTGTGTAATCATGTGTGCAATACACGTATTTCAATTAAACTTTTAAATTCCGGCTACCTGTGTGCATTTTAAGGCATTTTAATGTTAACTATTGCATTAAAAAACTTTTATTTTTGACGACAACCACCTGACACAGCACAATGGACGTTAACTAAATCACAAGGTCACAGGAGGGCGCCGAATACATAACAGTGGGCGTTGTTCTGCCGCGAGGCAAGGTGGGCCCCCACCTGGCACTGATTTTTGCACGAAGCCACGGTACAGCCAGAAACCGGAGCTGTGGTTTAAACCCCTTGCCCAAGGGGGTTGCCGTGGTTTTTACCCAGCAAGGAATCGAACCCCCAACCTCGCGGTCAAGAATCCAACGCCTTGCGGATGTCGTGCGCCACAGCCCACATTGCTGCAAAATTGCGCGAAAATCTGACGAAATTAATAGTGACTCTTGAGAGACATTGGAAACAATAGTGCCCCGGTGGCACTATTGGAGGATTTACGGTATGTACACCCAGGCATGGAAAATTTTGCCTTTCAAACGATTGTCCATTTAAGGGGGGGGGTGTAATTATAGGGGGAGGCTTATGAACTCAAAGTGGTCTTGGTATAGGTAATTAATAATCATAGGGAGGGGGCTAATAATAGGGGGGCTAACTATATTGTTTACGGTAGGCCCCTTTGTAATGGTACTCGCCAGGGTTTCAGAAGGCCAGCCAGCCCAAGCGGCAGAGGCGTTGCACGGCAGCGCACACAGCCTGCGGCGACCACTGCTGCCCCCTGTTGGGAGCGGTATGCTGCAGCCGGTCAACAGCTGCTGTCCCAAGGGTACCAGCTGCGCCAAGGGAGCCAGTGCACGACCACCAAGCGAGTCTACGTCCAGTTCCAACAAGTTGGTTGTTGCCACAATGCTCTTTACACCTCTTGTTATAAAAAAAAATTTACAAATAAACGCGCAAATTATTTAACTGACTGGGCTGTTTTTGGACGCCCCCCTCCCGGTGCCCCCCCCCCCCGGAAGTTGCTGGCGCTCATTGGAAGTTCGGGAAGCGGCTTTCTTAATTGGGCCAGTGAAGTGAATTGCGTTGCAAGTGCAGCAGTGCCAAAGAAACGCAGATGCTAAACGGACGATGCATAGCGAGTATCGTAGTTCAGTCTACAAAATGTTGGGCTATAGAAAGTAGATAGTGAGCCCCCTTCCTCCCCCTCCAATCGCTTTCCGGGCAAAGGAACGCTGAATGTTTCGGGTCCGTAGAAGTAGTCGAAAATTTACAGTGCATAGGCACGCATGCAAATTGCTACATATGATCTGCCTTATCCCAGCATTACCGACTGCCCGATTCAGCCGGCCATCCCGCTGCAGTCATTCCGGTGCAGCGGGTTGCGCGACTCCACCGACTGCGCCTCCATCAAGCTGGCGGACCGTTCGGCGCGCAGCGGTCGCTACACCATCTACGTGGGTCGTCAGCCCCATTGGGTCTACTGCGACATGGAGGCGGACGGGGGCGGATGGACGCCTTCTTCATGAGGTGACGTGACCACTCAACAACCGCGAGCTTCTATAATGCTCAGAGTGCGTCTTTTTTGCGCGCAGACGATCCGACGGCCGAGTTCGCTTCCACGTACGCTACTACAACGAGTACGTCGAGGGCTTCGGCACCGCCCACGCGGACCACTGGCTCGGTCTGGAGCGCATGCACGCGCTCACGACTCGCGTGGCTCAGCCCCAACGACTCAGAGTCGACCTGCGCTACTGCAACGGCAAGCCACTCTACGCCGAGTATCGCAACTTCAAGGTGATTTTTCATTTTATCACTTTTGCCTCATTACACCTCTAATTGTTTGCGCACCGCAATTTGGCTGATTTTGTTGCGAGAAAGCCTCTACATAGCTGCGTTATGCTTTTAGATTGACGGCTCCGCTCAGAGCTATACAGGCTAAACGTCGCGCAATATGCTGGGGGCAACGCTAGGAATGCGTTGTCCCATCATAACAAGATGCGCTTTACCGCAAAAGACCACGATGTCGACAACTACAAACTCAACTGCGCTGTCCGTTACACCGGGTGATTTAAATCTACTCATGTACTACTGAATAGCGCGCTTACATTGTACGGGTTCCGATTACTGCAAATTCTACAAAGAGCGCATTAATGCAAAAGGCAAATATGTAGGATCGCAGCATTCATGTACCTACCACTGCGCCATAACGAAGAGCATATTGTACAAGCTATATACGAACTAACGAACCGTATGTATGTATGCATGTACGTGTACGGTGCGGCACTTTTGCAGGGGCTGGTGGCACCGCGCGTGTCATCAAAGCATGCTCACGGGACGGTATTTCCCCGGCTGCAGCGCTCCGTATGCAACCGGTGTTGCCTGGGCGCCCGGGGGAACCAGGGCGCTCCACCTCAAAAGCGCAAAGTTTGCCACGATGAAGATTCGGCCCGAGAACTTCAAGCAACTGCTGTGATTGCACAGAGTGAATCCAGTGATCGCTGGACGGTCATTTCTGGCATCAATTCTGATGGCAGAGTCACTGCAGCTGCAAAATCTGTGAAGCTTAGCGGCAATACAGTCGTCCTGTAAATCCATCGCAAGAACTAGACCTAGACACGCCTGATTTGCGTATGTACATCCCGATTGTGCTGACGGCACGCTTACTCAGGTACAGTGAGCGTGCCTGTTCATACCTGCACAGTTCCCATGCTAGTGATTCACTCTTCTGATCCCGAAACTACACGAGGGTTGGTGCTGTGCTTAAAATACCAGCACCCTGACTGCGCGTCTGCAAAACAATGGCCCTACGCAATTGAACGTCAAACATAACACAAACGTTTCGCGTGTCCCATAACAAACAGACGCGCGGACTCCTAACACTGTTCCCCACTCGGTGCGCTCGATGTTGTAGACCGTTTGGAGAACTAGCGCAATTTCTGGGTACGCTTTCCGCGAATGTACCGTAGTCGTCGTTGTCATGATTGTCTTTCGGCACCTGTTGTCGAGCGATTTGAACGGTTCGATCTGAACATCAAACCCTCAAGATGACCCGACACTTCAGTCAAGGCGGAAAAAATTTGCAAGTCCAGCCGGCTGCTGTCGTGTTGCGTGCGTATAGGTACTGTATACTTTCGGCTCTGCCATGTGTCTGATTCCAGAGTGTGTGCTTTCACTTCCTGCCGAGCTTGCCCAAGGAGAGTTTGCCAGTTGTCAAATGTCATACGCCTGTTTTTACTTGGACAGCGATTATTCACCTGAACACGGATGCTCATTTCAATTTTAGTGACACGACATCAATACCTGTACATACAGACAGACAGAAGACGTCCGCAGCCGTCGAGAGTAGAGGATGCACTGGCCATTCTGACGAATTAAACAGCCACCGTTGCTGACAACGAAGTCAGTTTCAAAGTCTCAGAGTCAGACTCACTGAGAAGCTCAGCCAAGGGATACGAGATGTAAACGTCTTTAAATGGTTTTGGGGACTGTTTTGAGGATGTGTGCAGGTACCATGCATGTACCATGTACCATGTACCATGTACACATGCATGCATGTGTGTGAGGATGTACAATGTATGTACCAATTGAATGCACAGTGCACCAGTGCACACCGATGAAATGATTAGAGGCAAGAAGTTAGCGCGACCCCAGGCAATGAAGTTAGGATTCACACATTGTTTAAGAGTTAATGG
>JASAMY010003237.1:0-39350 GCA_030248085.1 Paralinhomoeus sp. GSCO2_6 | reverse complement strand
GGGGGTAGCTGACCATTTTTTGAGTTATACTGGTACTTTTTGGTCGAAAATGGGAATAAATAGCAGCCTGAACAGTGCTATTTTGCTGTTTTACGGTTATATAGCACTGAAAAGCACTGAGCAACGCCACCTCGCTCTCGCTTTTATCATTTTAGACATGGTGAAAATCCTTTTGGAAAAGTCTGGGGGGGTGTTGTGTGGGTGTTGGAAAAACAGTGGGCCCCCAAAGCCCCCACAAAGCCCACCCCAGTTCCAGGTATGTGTCGCGCGAGAGGCTCGCGCTCGCCACGCAGCCCTACTACCTGGTCTACCGACTCGACACGCGCGACGCCGACGCCCAATGGACCCTTCTCAGCGAGACGGCCGTCAAGAAAGGCGACTACGACATGTACGTTTTTGTTTTGTTTGTTTTTTTTTTATTCGTCGAAGCACGGTGTACGACAATGCAACAGGCACAGAGCGAAGAACAGCAATCGAAGCGAACCATGGATGCAAATTTGTCACGACAAACTAAGAACAAATGTCCACAGGCATCAAATAGAAAAGATTACTTAAATGCAACGCCCGCCAACCGTTTCCGTTATTTATCACGAGTTCGCGATCTGGGCTCATACGCGCATGGCTCTGGGCGCAATCCTGAGAACTTGCCATGGCGCCCACACCAGTCAGACCAACTCGTGAGAGCGAGTACATACAGTTCCGATCAGATATCACTTGGCAACCGGAATCAATGTTTGATACAAGCACCGACACAGTACCGGGACCATGAACCAACGACCAACCAATCATTACAACGTCTTTCACCCGCGAGAGAACACCCGCCCCCCCCCCCCCCCTTTGGCACGGATTCCCCCTGGCCCTAGCCGCCCCCAAGAGGATTAGTGACTGCAATCGAATCCCCATTCCAGCAGTTTGAGTTCGGCCGTATTGACAGCGGATGGCAAGGGCATCCTCGCGTGCGGCTCGGCGTCCCTGAGCGCCACCAAGTGCGCCATTTACTCCTTGGAGACGAACACGTGGAGCGCAGGGCCCACGATGCCTGCGCAACCGTTTGGAGTGTCTGAGACGAGGCTGATCCGCTGCGATGGACGCGTCTTCGGTTTCAGAATGGTGGGTGGCGGTGGTGGCGGTTGCACTATGGCTGGCGCGCGTGCGTCCGTGCGTGCCTGCGTCGAGTTGAGGTGTCGACTCATTACTAGAGATGAGCATGGGCCTGGAAATCCCGGCCGGCCGGCCGGATTTGGCCGGCCAGGCCAAATCGGCTAAAATCCGGCCCAGGCCCACCAATTTCTATTGAATTTCGCCCAAAAACGAGGCAGGCCGGCCCGCCCCTGGAAAATCAGGCCCAGGCTCATCTCAACTTCAACTGCAGATTCCCGTCGAGCCACCCGCCGAGGAGCGGGCAAAGGTGGCGGTGCTCGTCGACGGCGCCGACGACTGGCAGGCGCTCCAGCAGCTCAGCTCCAACAACGGTTTCGACGACTTTTCAGTCGCCTGCGTGCAGATGCAGAAGAAGTAGAGATGACATCGTCTCACCACAGGGATTGAAGATGGAAGCATTTCATGCTTGTCTTGCCTCACTGGCTGGGCGTTTTTCCTTTGTCCCACTTGCTAGGCGTTTATTACAAGAATAAATGTGACGCAGAGACGTGGCGCTTCCACGTGACAAATGCAAAACACCTACATATGTAGTTCTGACTGTCATCAACCAGTAAGCGCATTCTACCCGCGCTGAGAAATGTCATACTCAAATCGCCGTGTACGTATGTAATGTATGTATGTATGTGGGTCCGCACCTGGATCTCTGGAAGTAGGGATAGTGGGAGGGTGGTATATGGGCTAATAGCGTTTTGAGCCCCCAACCCCCCAACCCCCCAACCCCCCGGGGGGCATCTATATTACTAAAGCACAATGTCTGTCTGTCTGTCTGTCTGTCTGTCTGTCTGTGTGCAACGCAGCGCAGAGAGTTGTGCTGGATGGATTGAGCTGAAATTTTGTATGAAGCTGCCGTGGGAAACTTCACCGTCATTTAAGGGCCGGATTTGCGATAGCTACCGTAATCCGTGAGTTATGCAAATTTCGCATACGTGTTTGATCGAATTTGAGAATTCAGTGTCAATTCTGCTTGGGATATATGTAATCGACCGTGCTGATCACGAATATCACATCCGTTTTTCAGTGCGGTACCGTAATCGCGAGATACGACGCATTGAATATGCAAATTGCGTTTGATCGAATTTGAGAATTCAGTGTCAAATCTGCTTGGGATGTACGTAATCGACCGTGGTGATCACGAATCTGGCATTCGTTTTCCAATCTGCTACAGTAATGACAAGATTTAGCATTATCCTTTTCTACAGTAGTATGACTGTATGTGGGTTCTGTCTGCAATGCAGCTTGAGCTGAAATTTTGTATGAAGCTTGCTTGGCACATTTTACCATCAAAATAAGAGTGGCACTACTGAAGCTGTCGTAATCCATGCGTTATGCAAATATAAATAAATTATATGATAATATAGCACATTTTATGCGTGCTTCTGACTTATCAGAAGTGTTTAGAAAACAGTTGTGTACAGATCAATGGTGTAGTGGTTATGATGTCCGTTACTTTTCTGGAGGTCCTGGGATCAAACCTCTGCCATAAAAATACTTGTAACTTTTTTGTTTATAACTTTTTTGTTTTGCACGTGTTTATGCTATAAAAACTTTGAACTTTTATTATTTTTTACTTTGTTTTACAAGTGTTAGCGCTATAAAAACTTGTATTACACGCTCATGCACGCACGCACGCACGCACGCAAGCACGCACGCACGCCCGCACACGCACATGGACATGGACACGCGCATGCACATGCACGCACGCACGCACGCACGCACGCACGCACGCACGCACGCACGCACGCATGCGCGCACGCTCGCACGCACACACATGCACATGGACATGGACACGTGATGCACGCACGCGCACGCTCGATCGCACGCACGCATGCACGCACGCATGCACGCACACACACACGGACGCACCCACGCACGCACGAGCACTCATGCACGCACGCACACACACACACGCACGCACGCACGCACGCATGCACGCACGCACGCACGCACGCACGCACGCACGGACTCGCGAGTGGGCGCACGCACGCATGCGCGTGTATGTGTTAGCGTTTTAGTGGTGCGTTGTTTTAGTTTTTCTTGGCATTGAGCACTGATCGTCGACGCATTAAACGTATTAAATGAAATATTGTTGTGCGTTTTGCGCGGTCCAATGGCCCAATGAACTTGGATTTCCCCGAAAAAGAAAATGGCTGAAAACAATTGATGCGTCCGCATCCGCTGCTGCGTCCGATGAAAACTTTCTTAATTTTAGGCTTTGCTTAGGCTTAGTCCAGACTTTGCTTAGGCTTATGCTTTGGCTTTGATTTGGCTTAGGCTTATGCTTCGCTTAGGCTTAGGCTTCACTTAGGTTTCGGACGCAGCGGACGCGGACGCAACAATTGTGCTTTGCCAAAAAAAGACGACGTAAGGAAGACACAAGCCCAAGCCCGCCGAAAACCGCCCGCCCACGGCGCGCTGGAATGGAATCGGAACCGTCGGACCTCGATCCTAGCTTAGACCAGGTCCAAAGGCTTTGCGCCTGCAGATCAAGGTGCATGAACATATGTGAGCAACCATGCAAATTACAAAAAAGCCAATTATTATTAGCTGACTCTGAAGGGCTGATTAAAACAATTAGCCCACTGCCTATATGGGATTTATGGTGTGTCTGCTCAAGATGGTATAGTGCCTAATTTTTACTATCGAATGTACATAATGACTGGAGATGTAATGACGCAAGAATAAAGCGTTACAACAAAAAAGGTGAAATGTTTTCCTGTATTGCAGAAGTGCATTGGTTGCATTGGTTGACTTCCTTTGGCTTTTGCTGCAGCACTTTACAGATTCGTCATTGTTGTTTTTAAACTGAGCATTCACAGCATGGTTTTATGACACATTGTATTGATGATGAGTCACTACTGAGGACATGAAAATATTGATACTGAATCACTTCTGAGCACGTTTTTGATGATGAATGACAAACGACAAAAGAGATGAAAGGTTTCTCAGATATAGCAACAATCTCTGCCTATTCTCGCCCCCAACCCCCCATTTGTCATTGAGCTACTCGACCTTTGGGGGCCTCTGGGCGATAAACTATTTTTGGGTTCTCCCATTCTCTCCAGCCCCCCCCTCCCCCCCCCCTTGCATCGGTTCATGGTCTTCTTTGTGTGCGCGTTTTGTGCATGTTTCGGATTGTTCGTGTTGGGTTGCGAGAGCAAAACGTTTT
The DNA here is from genome assembly GCA_030248085.1 of Paralinhomoeus sp. GSCO2_6. Classification (NCBI taxonomy): domain Eukaryota; kingdom Metazoa; phylum Nematoda; class Chromadorea; order Monhysterida; family Linhomoeidae; genus Paralinhomoeus; species Paralinhomoeus sp. GSCO2_6. The sequence continues at coordinate 35,023 of JASAMY010003237.1, read as the reverse complement.
TGAACATACAACACATACAAACAGACACACCGAAAAGCCTATGCTCCCCCCCCGCCCCCGCCACATAGCATCACCACAGAAAATAAAACAAAACTTCTGCAAACGAGTCTCAGCGCATGTCTCCAATTAACGTCGTGGGTGTGTTGATATGAAATTTATTTAAAACAGAGTGGGTGTTACAAGTAATTCTGTAGTATTCATGCAAATGCGTTGGTTGACATGCATTGGCTTTGGTTGACCTGCATTCCAACACTTTGCAGTTTCATCATTGCGGTGATTCATCATTGTACAACTGAGTATTCTCAACATTATTTTATTTCATGAGACAAATTGATGTTGAACCACTTTGGAGCACGTTGCAAGCAGGAGTCCTGAGTTCGAAGCGGCTAGTAGTTTATAAAAGGCGCAGCGCAGCACAGAATCGCACGTAACAGTGCTCGGGTAACTGGCGGTAGTGCTGACAGCCCTGAGCTCCAAAATGCAAGTTTTATATTGGTGCGTTAACTGCTCTGCAGACCAGATCGAGTTGGGCGAGGGGTAGAAGATTAAGGGGGAGGGGGGGGGGGGTGCAAGATTGGGCGGGGGGGGTGGCAGAATGGGGGTCGGCTGGAGAAAAAAGTGCGGGTATAGTGGTATCTTCCCTCCCCCCTGCGGTGACACACTTTGACGCGGGTTGTGCTTGTCATTGAAGCGGGTGAATGCGTTAGTACTCTGTTGAAGAGGTTGACCAAGACACGTGCAAGTAAGCAATGTAGCTTACTGGTTTGAAGCGTTATAAAGATAATTGTTAACGTTGTTTGCAAAGTGTATGCGTAAAGGTGTATGTATCTGAATTGCGTATTGCCGTATTCAGCGAGCTTCAGTTAAAATCTTTAAATAAATAGTTATAAATAAATAAATAGTTATAAAAGTTATGAATGAATTCAATATAAATAAGTTCTGAATTAAGGGAGCGTTTACATTACAAACACGTAACCGCACCGATGTATGTAGTCGCCAATTACCCGCACTGCGTTGTGTCACACTGCCATATGCTGATCATTTTATAAAAACATGCAGAACGGGGGGTTGGGGGGTTGGGGGGTTGGGAGGTTGGGGGGGGGGGGGCTCAAAACGCAGTGTGCCGGTATATGTGTTATAGTAATAGTCGGTAGGTGCTGACGTGCAATTGCACTCGGTGGGCCTGCTGTACTTCCCTATGAAAAGTTATGCCGGTGTGCTAAAAAATTTACTCCCATGAAATCGACTCCCCAGGAAAGCGATATTTTAAAAAATACATTCCCCCGGAGCAAATATTTTATGAAATTTACTCTCCACTGGGGATCTCATTTTTTATGAAATTCACTCCCCACTTAAAAAATCTACTCCCCCTGTGACTCGCGTCATGTTGAGCGTTGCATGTGACTGCAGCTGAAGAAAGTTACGCCTGCGAAGATTGAATGGTCTCTGACTCACTTGTGTAGCCACGCTAGCATCTGGAGCAGCAAGCACCTTAAGCCCGGACCTCAACCTCAACTTTCTTCCCCAAGATTTTGGGTCGGGAACGTGACAGTACGTGTCTCACCGCTAGAGTATGCGCTAATGGGTGGACGAACATTCGATCCAGTTGGTTCATCTCTGGTTGGCCGGGCGACCCATTTTCGTTTCAGGCCGTTTGAGAGTATATAGCGCCAAGCGCGGACGCTCTCAGCCCCTGCGTCGTCTGCCGACTCGTCTGCAACCGTCGTCAGGGCTGGCCACAGAGAAGAAGAAGAACATTCGGTCGAACGATAAGAGTTATGTTGCGTCGCTCCAATTCGATGTGTTCCTCCTTCTCCTCCTAAAAGGAGAAGGGATATAGTGATCGTTCTGGGGGCACTTTACAAAATATGCGCCGAGATGCGCCCATGCGCCCAGGATTGCAGAAGTACATTGGTTGCATTGGTTGATCTCCTTTGGCTTTTCGTCAGCACATGCCAGATTCACCATTAATGCTTTTCTACTGAGCATTGGCAGCACTATTTTGCGACAATATTGATACTGAACCACGCACTTTGTAGTTGGTGTCTTGAGTTGTAGCGGCTAGTGTTTTCAATGAAAATGTTTTAATTAAAAAAACGGTTGAAAAAGTAACCATAACAAGTCCATCTGTGTCACAGCTGTTCACAGTTTATCTATGACACTGCATTTTTAGTTTTGACCTTTTAAGCAGCAATCGTTTGCTCCCATCACCGAATCCACTCTGCAATATTCCAAAGCACAGACGCAATTCTCAAAGCAACAAACTCTCTTCCGCAGCTCCGTGGACGACACTACCTATATGTATGCCGAGCTATATTGTAATTTGGACCAACCACAAACCGCATTGCATACCTGCAACCGGGTCTGGAAGAGTGGGGGGGGGCGGGTAGACGGCACTTTTTGGGGGAGGGGGTGGCTGGAGCAAAAAGTGGGGGGGGGGGGCTAGCTGGCAATTTTTGGAGTTATACTGGTACTTTTTGGTCAAAAATGGGTATAAATAGGGTCTAAACAGTGTTATTTAGCTGTTTTATGGTCATATAACACAGAAAAGCACTGAAATACACCAACATTTACTCACTTTTATCGTTTTAGACTGAGTGAAAATCCCTTGGGAAAATTCTGGGGGGGTTGTGGTGTGGGGGAGTTGGGTGGGTGTTGGAAAAATAGTGCGGGGCCCCCAACCCCCCCCCCCCCCCCAGTTACAGGTATGATTACAGGTACCCTTCTGTATTTGCACTGTCGAATCGTGGAGCAATCATCAATTGATTATGATAACGATTTAGGTACACAATTAATTGAACAAGTTCCGAAGCACGTAGCAAAATGTACGCTCGTGGCTTATCACTCTACTGCTCCATTGGTGCATTTATTTCCAATCGATCAATCACCAAAAGCATCACCAATCGCAGCTGCAGGAGACGTGTCATTTGTGGCGCTGTAGCAGGAGCGCGCTGGTCATGTTCTGGTAGTACTGTTCCATGGTGTCTCCTCCGAGGGGTTTGATCGCCATCGACTGACTCAGCGCCTGCCGGCTGTCCGTGAGCGCCGGTGCGTTCCGCAGGATCAGAAAGGTGCCGATCGCGTTGATCACCGTGAAGATGATCAGGAAGAGTCGATCGATCACCATCGACACGTAGCTCCACTCTTCAGAAATCTGAACTGCTGATCAGCTGAAAATTGGTTAGTCGGTGAACCCAAGCACTGTAGGCTTTTCTTTGTTCAGTAGAAGATTCCCATGGAACTCGCGAAATCGAATTCAGCCAGTATTCAACGGCATTTGAATAGTTGTGAAAACATCTCAGGTTGCGCGTTTGATACACTGTGCTTACACGATGTTGCCACCCTCGGAGGTCAGTGCAGAACATGCACTCTACGGTGCCTCCTCGACGCTGTACTCTACAGAATACGCTATAAAAGATGCGAAATATAAATGAGATATAAAAAATGCAAAAAAGAAGCAGCCGCACCTTCTCCTCATCCTCCAACGAGCGGAAGTGGTCGGCGATGAACTGGACGTTGTCGATCATACGCCTTATGAGGTCGGGGTGGAGTCCGCGCAGCTGGGCGAGCTGCGTGAGACGCATCTGCTTGTCCAGGTACTGACTGACGCTCAGGAAGTAGGGACTCGTCCTGCGGTTGGGCAGCAGTGAGAAGCGCCGCAACGCGTCGCTCGTGCTCTCGCTCAGACCTGCCATCGAGCGCTTGCCATTGACAAGCACGCACGCACCGGCACGAACGCACCGGCACGCACGCACTGGCACGCACGCACTGGCACGAACGCACTGGCACGCACGCACTGGCACGCACGCACGCACGCACGCACGCACGCACCGGCACGCACGCACGCACGCACGCACGCACGCACCGGCACGCACGCACGCACCGGCACGCACGCTCGCACCGGGACGCACCCACTCACCGGCACGCACGCACGCACGCACGCACGCACGCACGCACGCACGCACGCACGCACGCACGCACGCACGCACGCACAGGCACGCACTGGCACGCACGCGCGCGCACCGGCACGCACGCACGCACCGGCACGCACGCACGCACTGGCACGCACGCACGCACCGGCACGCACGCACGCACGCACCGGCACGCACGCACGCACGCACGCACGCTCGCTCGCAGGACCGACCGGAAACGCTGATGGTGCTGCTGGCGTCGTCGGTGAGCGTGGCCGCGTCGAGGTGTTCGTCCTCGCGCTGCTTGATGCAGAGCTTCTTGGGCAGGAACTGGACGAAGAACCAGTGGAAAGCGTCGGGCATGCGATGCGTGGCGCCGCTGCGGTGGTAGACGTTGAGCGTGAGCACGGACACGAGGATGGAGATGGTGACGAGGATCATGGTGAAGAGCAGGTACTTGCCGAAGAGCGGCAGCGAGGTGCTGCTCGGGGGCAGCAGGTCCAGCAGGATGTTGTAGAAGACCGTCTGCTGCACCAGGATCGAGATGGCAAACGTGATCTTGTGGTCACGCGCCGGGATGTAGAACACGAACGTCGTCAGGATCGCTCAACGGTGGAGGAGATTGGGTTAGCTTGCGGTACAGTACGGACACTACGTACAGAAACTGGTACTGTAGGAGCATACTGTTATAATGCTGTATACTGGTACTGGTACGGCGGTGCTTTGTTGGTGAGCGCAGTCGCACGGAGCGTAGTCGCATTACAATGCTTTTCTGGTATTTCTATTTTTAAAGACGCATTAAAACATTTTCAATAGATTTTTCACGAAAGAACGGTGGTTGGCTAGGAGTATTGAATTGTGAATCGTAGAATCGGAAAGTGAAGTGAGCTGTGTTGGACCGTTGCTAGTGGTGTTGGTGCGCCCCGTGACTTCAATAAAAATGTCTTCAACTTAACATGCGCTGCTTTGTCTGCGTCGCCTGTCCCGACTGCACAGTGTATTTGCATGGCTCAACACACGGTGCTCGCGCTTGACTGAGCCACCAAAAACTTGTAGAAATGCAAATCCGCTCACCGATGAGCATGCCGGGGATGACGAGGTTGACTGTGAAGAAGAGCCACTTGCGTTTGAGGACGATGGTGAAGGTGACGTCGACGTAGGCTTCGACGCCGCAGCAGCCCGGGTACACCTCCTCGTGGCGACAGGAGGTCAACTCGATGAGGTCCCACTCCTTGCTGCTGAACACGGTTACGGGCTGTATACATACCTAGAAAGGTGAACAATGGAAGAAGCCAGCAGCACATGGCATAGTGGTATAGAATGGGCTCTCACGCGCACGATGCTGCGCACGACTTCATGGCGACATAAAGGTATTAGGGCCATTGGTTAGCTTCGTCCTCAAATTCAGGACTGGTTCCACATTAAAAAAATTACCATGCTGCATATGACAACGAACCTGTGAAATCCTGACAGATCCATTCCTCTGGCGAGAAATCCATGATTGCAGTCTCCTTTCTTGTCGCTCATTCCCGTCTCTATCAGCTCGTCATCTTCCATGACTCTTAGCTACATGTGCAACCAGTGGATATGCACTACATAACGGTTCAATCAAATCTGCGCAGTGCACGGGCACCGCACCTGCTGCATATCCAAGTACATGTACGTAAAGGTCCACGCGCCGAACTTGAGTTGGCAGTGTTGAATGTCGTATGGGAAGAACTCGATTTCAATCTGAATGCTTGGAGACTGTTGAAGTTGAACTTCAAGTTCAAGCATGCATTCAAAAGACGTGCTGCTGCAGCAGCGCTGCTTGTGGAGAGTGTGCTCGTGCGCTTGCAATTCTGTGCAATCCCTAAAAGTCCCTCTCCCTGCGTGCTCTTCAGTTTATTGGCCCATCCCCCCAAATTAGTCCCAACCCCAACTACAGTGTATGGGCCACTGTCTAAGGGTGCGGGACAGCACAATGGCCGTGAACTAAATCACCAGATCACAGGGCGACGCCGTATACATAACAATGGGCGTTGTTCTGCCGCGAGGCAAGGTGGGCCCCCATCTGACACTGATCTTTGGCCGAAGCCACGGTACAGCCAGAAACCGGAGCAGTGGTTTAATCCCCTTGCCCAAGGGAGTGCCGTGGTTTTCACCCAGCAAGGAATCGAACCCCCGACCTCGCGGTCAGGAGTCCAACGCCTTCCTGACTACGCCACAGCCCCACACACAAATTATGAGGCTCATGACAATTATTCCCCCCGGCCAAAATAAAGAAATTAGTCCGCAGTGGCTAAAAAAGTAATATGTGCCGCTGCTAACTAGCACCTGACAGAAGGACTTGTAGATTTGTGGAGGCTTCCATATCACTCTTCCATCAAAGTAGACCACAGCCATGGCTTCACTCGTGATATGGTAGGAACCATCAGAGCTACAGGCACATGCAATAGCATTGTGTAACCACTACAGTACAGATAAGGCAATTCTACTGCACTTTACTGACAATACAAACTGGACACCAGACCAGGCCAGACAAATGCTGACTTACAGGCTTTTTATTTATTGCAACAGTGTAACATTTCATATGTAGCAACTGTATGCAGGTAGTTGGACAGATTGATTGACTCAATGTTATCAATTAATGTGCGATGCACTGTATGTGTTACACACAAAGCAAATTGTATGCACTGCTGCACTCACTTTGTGTAAAGAATTATGTCTGGAGTCCAAATTTGCCCAGATGGTATGTGCATCTTCCAGATTCCGTCGTATTGGCTGGGGTCCCAGGTCAATTTCGAGTCGAACCATCTCTACAATGCTCACGACAGTTCAATTTAACTCCACTGCCTTGCTACTAACAAATGCAACAAAGTAAAAATTCAGTATACATCGCACAAACCATTTCTAGCCAGAGACTCAATGTCAGCACTTGATTCACTTCGTCCTAAACAGGTTTCAGTACGTGTTAGTAAAAAGAACGTGCGTAGGTGGTAGACAGTGTGAAAGTCATTTGCAGGTCAATTTTGCGTTGACTCAAACATTGCGAGTGCGGTCGATTACCTTGCGAATAACGACTTTAGAGTACACTCCACGATGTATTGCACTGCGAATATTTGATCGAGTCACGCTTCTAGGGGGGAGGGGGGATTTGGCGTCTTCCCAAGTACCGTCACTGCCTTATCACCAACACAATGGGTTTGGTTTGCAAGATCAAAATTTTAAATCCAATAAAGAAATGTCCAACCACATCGATAATCCGAATCAGCGACGCCCCGAACTTGACGGTGAGTAGGCCGGTAGCGTTCTTAATGGGGAACACGTCTCTTCTGTAGTTGTAGAGAAGGTCCTCATAGAGCTGACTCGCGTGCTGATTGGCTAGCGCACAGGAAGTCAGCATCAGAACTGAAGGGGGAGAGAGCATCTGTTGAACCGTACACCCTGCCCCCCCCTTGCAGCCAGGTCAGGGAGCCCTTCCCCCCCCCCTCTGGATCCGCTACCCTCTAGTGATTGAACCCTGACTTATTTCCCTCGCCAAAAATAGTAAAAAAAAAACGTTTCACAACTGCTTTATTATTATGTAGGGCGATATTGCAGGGATCTCCAGACGCACACGCCAACAAGAAGACAACAATTCAATTCCCTGTACAATGCGGACTGAAATTCACGCACCTGCGATTGTCAGGGTCGCCGAGTTGACTCTGTCCATTTTCATTCTGGATTCTACAAGTGCAACTTCAAAACTGCCCTCTCTGAAAATCTGCAGCTAGGGAAGAAGCTGCTTCTTTCCGAATATGGGCCGCCAAATTCTGACAGGCGGACAACACTTCGAGACACAATTTTTGGCGGCCACAGACACTTCTAGCGGCGCGGGGATGTAGCCGAGAGGGCAGCTTAAAAGGAGAACAGCCGCTTCCTTGGGGGAAGGCAGGCGGCTTTAACCATACATCTGCCTAGTGAGGGTGGAGAGGAGAGGGGCAGTGCCTTGGCTACTTAGTGTAGCGTGCGTTGGATTTGGGAGAGGGTCACTCCTTAGTCCTTTGGTTGGATAGACCGCAACGGTTTAAGTGTGGGGAGATGTGTTTAATGCATGCGGGGTCTTCTTGTATAAGTACGATCGATATCTTAAGAGGGGCAACCCAGGACGGGTAAAGGAATTTGAGAAGCACCCGTGCGGCCACTTTAGTTCCACTTGGGTATTGATTCTCAGCGAGATGAGGCTAATGAGCTGTCCTAGGCGGAAATCCTGTCCTCCACATTGGTTACCTATCCACGCTTTTGTCGCTTTTCAAGCGTGGTTTTAACCAATTTGCTGCAATAAAACTTGCACTGAGCAATCAAAAATGTACTACTGCAGTACACTTCGAGTAATGCAGTGCACTCGTGGCCCAAACTGCAGGGGTGTGTAAAATCAAGCGCAGAAATGTTTCATACATAAGTATGCTTCTCGAAATTCAGCATTAGCAAAGTGCCCTTGCTGAGCTGACCCAAGCCAAGCTGAGAAAGCTGAGAAGCCAGCTTTGAAGAAAAAAATTGAAACACGTGTCTAGTTCTTCACATGGCTGTCACATTGAACTGTTGCGTCAACGCAACGCAAGCGCTGCTGGAGAGCACAGTAGATGAAGTAAAAGAATGGGAGTTGAATCATCCTAGAGCAGTAACTGCAGAGCATGCGGATCACGTAGTGCTCATATGTCATTCAAGCGTCTTTCCTCGTCTTCTTCTCAGTTATAGGGTGATACCGTAAACCCTATAATTAGCCCCCCGGGGGCTAATTTTTTCGTTCGAGCTCTAGGAAGGTGTATAATTATAGGGGGGGGGTAATTATAGGGGGGGGGCTTATAAACTGGAAGTGTCGATGAGTGGGAAGATGTGTGGGCAAAAAGGCGCGTGGAGACGATTTTTAAGGGAAAAAGGCGGTGTGCACACACGTTGGTACACTCTAACACACTCTCACACAGTCTCACATGCACATACGTGTACATATGTCGTAGTAAATAGACGCATATCCCTTGATGCGGCATCTCACTAGTAAATAGGCGCATGAGGTTATTTACTAGTAAATAGGCGCATCTCTCTTCCCGCCATATTATCTTCCTCATCATCAAGCGTCCCACTGCGTGCGGCGGCGCGGCTGGATATTGGCCGCCCATCGGGCGCGCCGCTTGGGTAGGACAGACGAAGTGCGCCCTTCCTTCCCCGATGGTGTTGTCCAGTTATGTAAGTCCAGTCCACGCAACACAAAAATGCCGAAATGTTACACTGCGAAGGACGACGCCGAGTACGAGCTGTGGAAGAGAGCGGTCCAGTCGGGGCGCTGCTCTGTGCCAGGTGTTGATCCTGGCCTGAAGTCGCGACTCAAAAGCCGGCTGTCCGTGTGCACTGCCACTGGGCGCCTCGTCGACAAGGACTCGCAGAAGGAGGTGATGGTCCTGTCGAACATGGAGCAGCTGCTGAGGCAGCGCCACGACGAGGCCAACCACTGTGGTCGAGACGCTATCTACCACCAGCTGCAGGAAACGTACAGCGGCGTTCCCTTTTCCGTCATCTACAACTACTGCGTCAACTGCGCCATCTGCCGGTACGCTCCCACTGTCTCAATTGCGCTCAAACTGACGGTTGAAATGGCGTCTTTTGAACAATTAGGGCCAGACGCGCCGCTGCCAAAGCTCCTGTGGGAAAGCCCATAAAATCGAACGGAATTTGGTCCCGCGTCGGAATGGACTTGATCGACATGTCAGGCGGCGCGGAAGATGGCGAACCGAAGTGGATCTTCCACGCCAAAGACCACCTGTCGAAGTTCACGTTCGCCGCGCCTTTGAAGCGAAAGACGGCTGCCGAAGTGCTTGAAGCAGTGCGCAACATGCTCTACTGCTACGGCCCCTGCCGGATTCTGCAGCATGACAGAGGCCGCGAATTCTACAACAACGAACTGAAAAGCATGTTGGCCGACGAATTCCCAGGGGTGGTGACAATCGCCTCGAGGCCAAGGCATCCTCAAACAAACGGGCTGATCGAGCGGGCGAATGGAGTTCTCGGTGTGTCATTACTAGCGATGTCACCAAACATTTAGGAGGATTGCTTACGAACATTCAATACTTAATATGTAAAACAGAGATTTAGAGATTCAGAGAAGTGTGTTAGTGTCTGGCTGCGCGTGTGCTTTCGCTGCCCGTGTGCGTGCGCTAGTCGAGCTTTGCTAGTCATTGCCACAGTCCAATTCCACTGTCCAATTTGTAGAAGAGCGAATTGCCGCATGGAAGCTGCAGAATGGTCGTCGCGACTGGTGGACCGTTTTGCCCCAGATAGTGCTGAAGAGGAACATGGAATGGTCGAGAGTGATCAACACGAGCGCCTTCCAGCTGTTCTTCGCCAGGAACCCCCCAGCTCAAGTGGCCACCATCTGAACTTGTAGCAAACTGCACAAGCTTTTTCGCTCTCATTCATTGTAGTTCCTCGAGTGAACAGCATTTGTTCTAATACGTTTGGTTGCTGTTCATCATCGGTCGCGTATGTGTGCTTCGTTCGTCATATTTGTCATGTACCCTGCAATGTTTTATTTGCGACTATTGTTGTGCCTTTCAATTGCAGACGACATACAATGTGCGATGTACAAATAGAGTACCCCGCTTGGTGTGAGTCGCTGGGCGGCCAATATCCAGCCGCGCCGCCGCACGCAGCGGGACCTTGATGATGAGGAAGATAATATGGCGGGAAGAGAGATGCGCCTATTTACTAGTAAATAACCTCATGCGCCTATTTACTAGTGAGATGCCGCATCAAGGGATATGCGTCTATTTACTACGACACATACATACACATACGCGACCATACATACACCCAGACATGGAAACATGTGCCTTTTAGACGATGGTTCATTTAGGGAGGGGGCGTAATTATAGGGGGGGGGGGGCTTATTAACTCAAAGTGGTCTTGGAAGGGTGTATTATTATGGGGGGGGGCTAATTATAGGGGGGGGGATAATTATAGGGTTTACGGTATCTGGTAGACACGATCTGCGTACTCCTTTAAGTTGGCGATGACAGTAGGAGTGCCGTGGTAGCCAACCTTTCCTCGTGGTTTCTCGTCACCCCTGGTCCTGTCAGTCATAGCATCCAGTGCGTCCACTTGTTGAGTGCGTGAACAAGCAAAGCAAAACCTCGGGAGTAGGACTTTGAGCAGTTTCTCGGCGTTGACGCGGACGTCGACGTCGGCGACTGGCAGTATCATGTGGTCTGGTCTTCGGTCGCCCGCAGCTTCGTCACGTCCAACACGAACTTGGCCAACTTTGGAGTGTCGCCCATTACGAGCATGTTGAATTTCTCGGCCTCGCCCCGGAGTCGCAGTCCTCCGTGGAACGTGTTCACTTGCACCTCGGCTGCCTTGACGTCGAGGATGATCGGCGCGTGCGCCAGACCTAAAAAAAGGCCACAGGCGTGCGGACCGCAGCGCCAGTCCTCCTTTTTTTTTCATCCAAAGTCGAGTGGTCCAGTTGAGACCGAACCGTCATTATAAAAAAAATGTCACAGGGCCATGTGCATGTCAATCGGGATTTGGTGGGGGCAATGTGGCTACGCCACTGAGCTGGAGCCGACCGGAGGCGCGTAAATGGGATTAGTTTTGGAGGGACAGTGTGACTGATATATGCAGGACCGGTGACGGGAAGTGGTGGCCAACTGCATGCAACTCACGGCTGGTGGCGACGACATCGAGTCGGCCCAACTCCCAGGTGTCCTCGCTCGTCACGGGGCCGCCATACTGCATCTGCCAGATGTACTCGATGGAGCTGGTCGTGATCACGAGACGGTTCACGCACGGCTTTTCGGCGAAGCAAAGCAAATACAGCGGCGAGTAGCGCATCTGCAAGTCGGTACCACGCTGTCTAAAAACTGCGGCCGCACAACTGCGCACCGACGGACCAATTTCCTGTCGGAGGCGTGCTCTGTGACCGCGATCGTCGCGTCTTTGCCGATGCTCGTCACGATGGGCCCTTTGAGCCCCTTCGCCCAGCCCTCGTTCCATCTCCCAGAGGACGTGGGGCTCGTCGGTGCCGCGTTTGAGCACCACTTCGATACTGGCGTACGTACGCAGTCGCCGCGTCAGCGTCCCACTGGGGAGGGCGCTCTTCCTGGTGAGCGTCCGACCAGTGCCCAGATATGGGAGACGATAGGGAACAGCAGGGCCATTGGCGCCCCTCGAGAGGCCGACGCCAGCGACAGCGACCAGCAACAGCGGCAGCATGAGCCCCGTCGTCATGACCTTTCTCTGCTGACAATTCTCGCAAAATTCATGTTCATGTTGAAAGTGATAAACCAACGCGTTGGGCCGCTCCTTTAAGGAGCTTACTTGCGTCGTGTGGGCGACGTTCCTACAGTAGACGTTTGACTTTTTTCAGCGAGCATGGCGACACTCATGGCGAGCATTATGCACCTGCCACGCTGTGTGTGAAGAGTGTTGACGCTTCTTCACTTTTCGAGCTGTTACGGTTGCCAAGCCGATGGCTCAAGCTTCGACGCTCATAATCCTATAAACATAAACATAAATCCCATAAACAACCCTTATCCCATAAACAACCCACGGATTGCACCAGGGGGGGGGGCTGCCACTCCGCGCTTTTATAATGGGCGCGCGTGTTCAGTTTTTGCGCACTCGCTGCCGCTCGCCAACGCGCTGGCGGATTTGCATCAAAATTGGTGGTTAAGTAGGAAATTTCACGGGATACACAATGGCGTTAACAGTTTTTAGCCGCTTTTGGAATTATCGCGAGAACAGTAGCATTCTTCTGTCGCGGTGTAAAAAACGCGCTTTACAGTAAATTTATAGCCAGCGTAAAAGTTTTTATTAAAGGCCAAATTTAAAAATCTAAAAGACTAGGATTACGGGTATTGCCCTGAAGTTAATTTCATCCCATTATAGCTCCGCTCCAGCACGCACCCCCATGGCGGGCCAGGCCCAAAACTGAAAATCCACTTTTCGCGCCATTTGGTACCAAAACTTTAGCCGTCCATTTCTAAACAAAAAATTGTTCGAATTAAGTGAACTATGGGTTACGTATAACCGCCTCGACGTCCTCTTTCGAATGCCGCATAGCGCGCCGCGCTCCGACCTACGGTTCGGCCGCACGGCGCCGATGAGCGATCCTGGGTACCAAAATCGACCTAAAGTTTCAATTTTCGGAGTTCAGGTTCTCAGCGCTGGAGAGGAGATTCGCAAATCCGGGCTGTTATTTTCTTCCGACCTACTTGGACTACCAACTGACCAAGCGGCGTCGCTCTGCGTGCAGCATGCCGAGTGAGCCAACTAAAAAGGTGTGTTTTTGACCGACTTCCATTGTAAGTGAAATCTTTTAAACTTATTTTCTCATGCGTTTGATAATTATATCCAAAACGTTTGTGCAATTTAGAACCGCCTCTTCATCCTGAACAACCGGACGTGCGATTCGACCAGGTTTGCAAACCTTTTATTTTCTTGGGTTTTGAGCACCCCAATTCTAGAACTTGGAAATGCTATAAAAAAACTGCAAAGGCACCCAAAAGTACCCAATGCAATAGTGAAGTGTTGATTTCCAGTAGTGAAGTATTAACGCATTACTCCCAGGGGTGTCTGTCCCCCACAGGGAGAGGTTTTTCGAACCTCAGATTTAATTTAAGTGCTGAATTTCAGAGCTGAATTCCGAAGTTGGGTCTTTCTTTTGAAGCCACCACGCGGAATTGAGATTCCACCTTAGATTCAGCAGAAAATTAAGTCGGAATTATTATTTCGGTCTTGTGAATGTTTGAGATTCAGACGTTGTAATTCCGCTACTGAATTTGTAACGCTATAAAATTCAGTAGGGTTTACCCACTGAAAGTCGACAAAATGAAGAAAACAGTGGGGTTGCAGCTGTGGATCCATCGCTCTAAGAGTGGGGGACGTCGAATTCAATGCTCCATCGTTAAACAAGCGCCTCTACTTGTTGAGCATAAGCATAATATTTGAGATTTGGTTTTGATTTGGAGCTGCGGATTGGTGTCCGCCACCGCGCCCCCCGCCCTCCGCGCCCCCTGCGCCTCCCGCTTGTAGATATTCTCAACGCAAACGGTGATTTAGGGAAAAGCAAGTTCATTGTGCCATTGTGCCATTGTGCCGAGAGAAACACACCATAATATTTTAAATGCGTCGACGCTCAGTGCTCAACTGTTAAATACTAAAACAACGCGGGCACCACATGCTCGCAGTTGGGCTATTTCCAAAAGACGCAACAGACGCAACAGACGCAATGGCTTAGGATTAGGCTTAGACTTTGGCTTTTGCTTAGGCTTAGGCTTTTGCTTAGGCTTAGGCTTTTGCTTAGGCTTTTGCTTAGGCTTTTGCTTTTGCTTTTGCTTAGGCTTAGGCTTCGCTTAGGCTTAGGCTTAGGGTCTGTTGCGTCTGTTGCGTTTTTTGGTAATTGCCCGCAACGGATCTTTCTTTTTGAAGTTGTATGTAGAGAAAGTGTGCTAGAAAATGAGCGACGACAAAGCAAACAACAACATCAGCTCGGAGGGCTTGCTGAAGCCGCACTTTGTGGATTCGGTAGACGAGGCACTGTCTGTGCTGCTGCCCAGTGGAAAACTCAGCGAGTTGGCGTCGGCTCGCAAGGTGCCGCTCAGTTTGCCTGCGGGTTTGAACGAGTGCTCCTTTCTCGTCGACTGCCAAGCCCTGGCAAATCCGCTGGACCTATATGTCGACTCCTATGGAAAGTGGGTCCAGGGCGAACGCTTCTACCGCTTCCTGACAGCAGGAGCCCATCACATATATTCTTGCGGTGTATATAAATTTTATTTATTTTATGCTTAAAAACGGAATTAGGCTTGAGGGTAAATCGCCATTTTTTGAAGAGATTAGGGGGTAATTGAAAGTTTGGGTAATTTGTTTGGGAATCCACAAAGTGCGGCTTCAGCAAGCCCTCCGAGCTGATGTTGTCGTTTGCTTTGTCGTCGCTCATTTTCTAGCACACTTTCTCTACATACAACTTCAAAAAGAAAGATCCGTTGCAGGCAATTACCAAAAAACGCAACAGACGCAACAGACCCTAAGCCTAAGCCTAAGCGAAGCCTAAGCCTAAGCAAAAGCCTAAGCCTAAGCCTAAGCAAAAGCCTAAGCCTAAGCAAAAGCCAAAGTCTAAGCCTAATCCTAAGCCATTGCGTCTGTTGCGTCTGTTGCATCTGTTGCGTCTTTTGGAAATAGCCCAACTGCGAGCATGTGGTGCCCGCGTTGTCGCGTCACGCCAAAGGTGTTACAAGTGTTACAAGTGTTACAAGTGTTACAAGTGTTACAAAGGGTACGGTACAATTTGCAAATTTACATACAGCTGTTTTTCGTTGGCTCGGAATCGCTTTGTTCTGTTAATTTGATAGTCGTTTTGCAATGCAAAAATTGATTAGTAGCTGTTAGAAAATGAAGCGAAAAAGCCAGCGCGTACCGCCCGAACTTTGGGAGCGAGACGACGTGCAGAGTATTCTGGATAGCTTGCGACGGCGCGATGGGGCGCACACTTTTTGATCAGCAGTTGCAAGAATCGTGGTAATATAAAGCAAAGACGTCTTTTTTGCTTTTGAACACTTGATGGGAGCTGCAATGCAGGAATTGACGGGGTGCGAAGTCAGCTTCATGACCGTATCCCGTCACGTCAAAGACCCTGGCATGGGCTGCCGGCCGATTGACCCAAGTCGACCGCATGAAAAAACGCAGAACCTGGTGGCGGTGGCAGCAGCCGCACAGCTGCGAGAGTCAGCCACCATCCCACAGCTACTACCACCGCCGCCGGCTTCATCTTGGGTTTCAGGCTCGAGGCTTCATCTTGGGACGCTGGAAGTGGGAGGGGTGTCACGTTTGCCTCACTGGAATTAGTACTCCTCCCCCGTCCCCTCCCGTTTTCACTAGCCTCTTTGATTGATCGATCCCTTGCTTGAATCACAGTGGGATGGGGCTCCGTGCTAACCTACTACCTCCAACTCCCAGCCCTCTCGCTTTGTACGGTTGTTTCTGGCGTGTGTTTGTTTACTGTGCGTTGGCCTTGTTGCAGCGTACGCGTTGTACACGTTGTCGAGTTTGTTGGCTCTTCAGAGCGCTGTTTTGTAGAACAGATCGGTTCGGTACATCTGACCAACTTTTCCGCTGAACTTTCGCAGCAACTTTCACCTCTCTTTCAAGGAAACAATTCTAAAGTTTTGTATTGTTGCTGAGTCCTTAGTCGTTATTACATCGCTATTATTAGGCATGTCTAAGCGTAGTCGAATTCAAATTATTGGGGTCTCATAGCGAATGCATGCTTGCCAGCAGACGACGACGACTCAAACTTTGGCGTATCCTTGGCGCATCCTTGGCGTATCGGCACATTTGGCGTATCCGCTTTGGCGTATCGGCACGGAACCCGCGTTGTTTTAGTATTTAACAGTTGAGCACTGAGCGTCGACGCATTTAAAATATTATGGTGTGTTTCTCTCAGCACAATGGCACAATGGCGCAATGAACTTGCTTTTCCCGTGATTCAGATGGTGCGTTAACGAGTTTCAATTGGCAATGAACGAGTTTCAACTGGCAGTACGGTACACACCAATTCGAACACGACTACAATACGACGTGCAAATAATTAAAATTATAAAACAAAACTGCTCGGGCAGTGCAGTGGCGTTTTCTGTATGCGGCGCACCGCTCGACACGCACTACGGTGACACCCAAATGTACCTTCTTGCGCGAATGAATACTAGTCTGGGTGTGTGGCCTGTACCCGATTCTTGGAGGGGGTGATGTGTACCGTTCTCGACCGGTGAACATCCCTCCCTCCCTCCGCCTTTTGCCCCTTCTGCCGTGCGTGCGTGCGTGTATGTGCATGCGTGCGTGGGCGTGTATGTGCATGCGTGCGTGGGCGTGTATGAAGGCACGTTGCTGTGGTTCGGCTGTAAAGATGGGATTTTGACCAAAATTTCAGGAATTTAACAGCGAGCCAGTGGCGCAGCGCATACTATACAACGGAAATACAACGATAGTCAAACGAATCACTGAACGCGTGTTCTAGCCGGCCGCTTTGTTCTGCTTAGGCGACTGGCGACTGAGGCTTCTTTACCATACTGGAGCAGCCCTATGGAGGGGGGGGGGGTTCTAATTCAAGCAAGTCAAACGCAACACCCTGCTCGCCTCCAGAAGTCCCGGGCCGATGCCCCGAGGCTATTGAAGTAGAGAGGGGACGTCTAGTTCAAGCAAGTCAATCGCAACACCCTGCTCGCCTCCAGAAGTCCCGGGCCGATGCCCCGAGGCTATTGAAGTAGAGAGGGGACTTCTAATTCAAGCAAGTCAAACGCAACACCCTGCTCGCCTCCAGAAGTCCCGGGCCGATGCCCCGAGGCTATTAAAGTAGAGAGGGGACTTCTAATTCAAGCAAGTCAAACGCAACACCCTGCTCGCCTCCAGAAGTCCCGGGCCGATGCCCCGAGGCTATTAAAGTAGAGAGGGGACTTCTAATTCAAGCAAGTCAAACGCAACACCCTGCTCGCCTCCAGAAGTCCCGGGCCGATGCCCCGAGGCTATTAAAGTAGAGAGGGGACTTCTAATTCAAGCAAGTCAAACGCAACACCCTGCTCGCCTCCAGAAGTCCCGGGCCGATGCCCCGAGGCTATTAAAGTAGAGAGGGGACTTCTAATTCAAGCAAGTCAAACGCAACACCCTGCTCGCCTCCAGAAGTCCCGGGCCGATGCCCCGAGGCTATTGAAGTAGAGAGGGGACTTCTAGTTCAAGCAAGTCAATCGCAACACCCTGCTCGCCTCCAGAAGTCCCGGGCCGATGCCCCGAGGCTATTAAAGTAGAGAGGGGACTTCTAATTCAAGCAAGTCAAACGCAACACCCTGCTCGCCTCCAGAAGTCCCGGGCCGATGCCCCGAGGCTATTAAAGTAGAGAGGGGACTTCTAATTCAAGCAAGTCAAACGCAACACCCTGCTCGCCTCCAGAAGTCCCGGGCCGATGCCCCGAGGCTATTGAAGTAGAGAGGGGACTTCTAATTCAAGCAAGTCAATCGCAACACCCTGCTCGCCTCCAGAAGTCCCGGGCCGATGCCCCGAGGCTATTGAAGTAGAGAGGGGACTTCTAATTCAAGCAAGTCAAACGCAACACCCTGCTCGCCTCCAGAAGTCCCGGGCCGATGCCCCGAGGCTATTAAAGTAGAGAGGGGACTTCTAATTCAAGCAAGTCAAACGCAACACCCTGCTCGCCTCCAGAAGTCCCGGGCCGATGCCCCGAGGCTATTGAAGTAGAGAGGGGACTTCTAATTCAAGCAAGTCAATCGCAACACCCTGCTCGCCTCCAGAAGTCCCGGGCCGATGCCCCGAGGCTATTAAAGTAGAGAGGGGACTTCTAATTCAAGCAAGTCAAACGCAACACCCTGCTCGCCTCCAGAAGTCCCGGGCCGATGCCCCGAGGCTATTAAAGTAGAGAGGGGACTTCTAATTCAAGCAAGTCAAACGCAACACCCTGCTCGCCTCCAGAAGTCCCGGGCCGATGCCCCGAGGCTATTAAAGTAGAGAGGGGACTTCTAATTCAAGCAAGTCAAACGCAACACCCTGCTCGCCTCCAGAAGTCCCGGGCCGATGCCCCGAGGCTATTAAAGTAGAGAGGGGACTTCTAATTCAAGCAAGTCAAACGCAACACCCTGCTCGCCTCCAGAAGTCCCGGGCCGATGCCCCGAGGCTATTAAAGTAGAGAGGGGACTTCTAATTCAAGCAAGTCAAACGCAACACCCTGCTCGCCTCCAGAAGTCCCGGGCCGATGCCCCGAGGCTATTAAAGTAGAGAGGGGACTTCTAATTCAAGCAAGTCAAACGCAACACCCTGCTCGCCTCCAGAAGTCCCGGGCCGATGCCCCGAGGCTATTGAAGTAGAGAGGGGACTTCTAATTCAAGCAAGTCAAACGCAACACCCACCCTGCTCGCCTACCCACCCACCCTCGCCTACACCCACTCACGCAACATCCCGGGCCGATGCCCCGAGGCTACTGAAGTAATAAAGCAAGTCAAAACGCGACACCCCGGCCGAGCCCGCCGATGCCCGCATGAGATCAAGTGTCACGTCTGCGGTCGTAGAACAGCAGGTAGGTTCCTGGCTGTCGAAGGCGGCCCAGTCGGCGTCGGCGCCAAGCTGCACGACGCTGCTGTCGTTTAACTGCCACCAGGAGCCCAGCTCGTCGACCAAGCAGTCCGCCGTGTAGTGGCCGTTGTCGACGCTCGCCCCCCAGTGGTACTCAACGTGAAATTGAGCGCGTACTCACGACGACGCTTCGCAGTCGGTACTTGGTCGGTAGTGGCCCTTGCTGCGCGACAGCGGCGTTGACGAAGGGCGCGACGTCCAACTGTTTGGGCACGTCCACCGCAACGCCGAGCTTGTTCAAGTTCGCGTCGAACCTTCAATTCAGTCTCAAAGCAACGCGTCTGATTGGCATACAGGGAATCGTTCAATGACACCGTTTGAGGTGGATGGTCAGGCACAGCGGCGGCACTCCCAGGCTCAGCTGGCTGGTGCGGCAGTCGCTGGCGGTGCAGCTGAGGCAGGTGTCGTCAGTGCGCGCCTCAGAGTCGAAGTAGGCGTTCAAGCACTCCTGAGAACGGAAGATCTATACACGCATAAACACGCGTTGTTGTTGGCATACCTGCAGTGATGACGGCTGGGATGGGAGCCCCAAGGACAGGTCTGTGATACTATCCATGTTGAAGAGCTCGACGCCACACGCCTCGCAACGAATGCACGTGCACAGGACGCCCTATGGAAAGGTCAATTAGCGTTTGTTCGTGACACATCCACGTGGGTAAATAAAAATGTATACTTTGAAGACGTCGCCGACCGCTGAGCACTTGGAGCTGGAGGCGAGTCGGCTGATGAGCACGTCGTCGTTGGTGCCGAGCAGGCTGGCCACGCGCAGTCGCTGCACTGTCGCCTGCGCCGAGGCCGTCAACCACTCGCCCGTCGCGGCCGCCAGCTCGGAGTCGACGCGCTCGACGAGCCGGTTAAACAGCTCCTGGGCGTCGTGCTGCCGGCTTAGCAAAGCCCCCAGCGGGTGACTTCTCAACGTCTGGGCAAACACCGACGTCTCAATGTCCTGGAAGAGCACGCCCGGCACGGCCTGGGCGCGGATCCGGTAATAGCTGTAGCGGCACTGCTCCCAAGACGGAAAGGCGGCGCTGAGGCTGTGCTCCCCCGTCAGGTGCACGTCGCCCTCCAGCTGTCTCGCGGCTCCCAATGTGCCCATTAAGCCCTACAATAAGCGACATTGACGGGCGGGGTGGCATGGCTGGAATCGTGGTCGCTCACGTGTTCGTGCGCCTCCTGGGGACCCATGCCACACTCCTTGATCAACCGTCGGCTGCTCCGGTCCAGCTGCTGCGCGACCGCCTCCTGTGCCAGAAGCGGCCGGTGTCACGAAATAAGTCATCCCCCATAATAAGTCTTCCGCCCGGAATACTTATTATTACAGTATCCATAATAAGTCTTCCGGTGGGAAAAGTTAATATGATTTTTTACCATAATAAGTATTCCCCCCGCCATAATTAGTCTTCCCCTTTGTTTGCCATTGGCAATTTTGCGCATCTGCAACTGACACATGGCTGAGGCAACGCAGAATACTGGAACAAGTGTGCAATAGTGTCTAAACTCGCAACTTTTTGTAGGCGTCGTCCACGCCCGAGTACTCTGGCGCGGACCATGCAGAATCGTCCACGGACGATGAGGAACAATCGCCGCATAATTAGGTACATGCTTTTGCGTGTATGATAAAGTTAGAGCGCCGCCAGCGGCCAGAGTACTCAGCGGGAGCCGAAGAAATGGACGCGCGCGGCCGCACTTCCAGTCTCCAGAGCATTGACAGCAAAGTCGTCCAGAGAGCGGTGGAATTCAAGAGCAGGCAGTGCAGTGTCGGTCAAATTAATCAGTAAATTGATATGGTCGCTGCAAAACTTTAACCAGTAAAATCCATTAGTGTGTCGCGAAACTGCTGACATTTTGCCACAAATGCCATTAAAAGTTTCTTACTATGGATCGATGCAGACTCTTTCGAATGGTGGTGGTCTGAGCATGGTGCACAGTGTCCTTTGTGCCCCTCTCCATCGAGTCGTGGCTGCGCACGATCAGTGACGGTGGCGGCTGCCGCTGTCGGTCACCGCCAGCAGCGTCCTTCGTGTAGAGGTAATAGCAGCGAACACAGCGGTAGTACGCGTCCCCGCTGGTGGAGCGCCGGCTCAGCGAGTACACGCGCACCCCGCCATCCTCTCGCTGCTCCGGCACGAGGAGAGCGTTGCGCGTCAGCGAGTCAGGCACTGAATCAGGCCGGTCGAGCGCTGCTTCGCGGACACTCGCGCCGCCAGGGCGCCGCTGTCCTCCAGCCCCTGCCCGCCGACCGCGAGCGCCGACGGAGTCGACTGCGGTCGCGTGCCGACAGCCGAGGCAGGGTCGGTGCTGCTGCCGACCGCGAGCGCCAACGCCAACGGAGTCGACTGCGGTCGCGTGTCGACGGCTGAGGCAGGGCCGGCGTTGCCGCGACTTTGACGTGATGCAGTTGAATTTGAATACAGAAAAACACGCTATGAGGCGAAGGATACGGTAATCCCACTGGGTCCCACAATGTCCCACTAGGAGTTGAAACTCGACAACATGCGATTCAGATCGATTCAGAACCACGCCCAGATTCAAACCTTTCGAAAGACCGAACACATCATTGTTTCCAAAAATTTTGGAAACTAGAACCTGAACGCACCAGTGTAATGTTCGGTGCCTACTGGCTGGCGTTTGGGCCGCGTGTCTACTCGGTGGCGCGCGATGGCGCCTGGGAGGCATACAGCGCCAATTATTTGGAGACTCTGGGCGACTATATGCTCTCGACGTTCTCGTAAGCGTCTTCTTGCATTCGCCACTAGGTAGCGCATCAGGTGAGGTAGCATAGGTGCCCATGGGTGGTGGGGTATAGGGGAGGTATACCCCTCCCTGGAAGACCCTATCCTGAAAGACTTTCGGGACGACCCCGGACGGGATTTAATTTGTCTTGTAAAAATGGCAAAAAAAAAGTGTGCCTTCGACGCTGTCTTTTTGTACTTTGCAGCTTAAGGGTACATAGAAATGGCGTTTTGACCACGTTTTGGGTCCATTGCAGGCGAAGAAGTACCATTTTTTGTGCAATTCTGACATATAAGACTCCATCCCAAAAATCCCGATTTACCCACCCCCTGCCTTCGAAAAATTTGGCCATTTACCCCTCCCCTGGCCCAATTTCCGTGGGCACCTATCCTATGTGAGGTAGACATAGGTGCCCACGGAAATTGGGACAGGGGAGGGGTAAAAATCGCCAATTTTTTTTTAAGGCAGGGGTGGGTTTTGGGTAAATCGGGATTTTCGGGATGGAGTGCTATACGTTGGAATTGCACAAGAAATGCTACTTATTCGCCTCAAAATGCACCCAAAACGGTTCAAAATGTGATCTAAACGCCATTTCTATGCACCTATAAGCTGCCAAGTACAAAAAGACAGCTCCACATGCACACTTTTTTGCCATTTTAGCAAGACAAATTGGCTTGAAGTTCCAGAAAATGGAAGCCAGGGGAGGGGTCGTCCCGAAAGTCTTTCGGGATAGGGTCTTCCAGTCTTCCAGGGGAGGGGTATACCACCCCTATACCCCACCCATGGGCACCTATGGAGGTAGACTTTGTTGTCGACGAGCCCGTCCGCACACAATACATAGGTGTAGATTTGTTCAAAAGCCAGGGGGGGATGGGGGGTTTTGAAGGGGGGGGGGGGTAGAGCCATCCCAGATAAAATGTCCAGGATTGGAAACTGTGGAGGGTGGGTGGGGTCGAAATGGAGGATTTCGCACCAAAATATCGTGTAAATAAATGGGTACTTTTTGGTCCAAGATGGGGCCTGAATAACAGCTTTTAGGCGCTTTTGGCTTGCACTACGCTGAAAAGGAAACAAAAACACGCATCTTTCGCCATTTTTTAAATATTGAGAGAGGGTTTCCCGCAAATTATCTGGGATGGCGATGGCCAGGAGGCATAGGTGTAGATTGGGTCAAATCAAAAGCCAAGGCAGGGGGGGTCTCCAGCCATCCCGCTGGGATCGAAAATTTTGGAGGAGGGGTGGTGTGGTCGAAAGTGGAAGATTTCGCACCAAAATAGCGTGTAAATGGGTGCTTATTGGTTGAAAGAAAATGTGTCAAAACAATGCCTAAATAGCGCTTTTTAAGCGTTTTTGGGTCACACTGCACTGAAACAGAAGCAAAAACACACATCTTTAGCCAATTATTCGATATTGGCGATGGCTGGGGGGTCGCTCCCGCAAAAAAAGCGGGATGGCCTTGGCCAGGGGGCTGACCCTCCCCCACACCCCCTGAGCCCACCCATGCCAGGGGGCCCCTCTCCCGCACAAGTGGGACGGCTATGCCAGTGGTTGTGAAACCCCCCCCCCCCAGATCATAGGTGGGCTCAAGGGGGTCTGGGGGGGGGGGGTCACCCTCCCCCTGGCTATGGCCGTCCTGTTTTTTGCGGGAGAGAGGCCCCCTGGCCGTCGCCATCCTGGATAACTTGCGTGAAATTAAAAAAATGGGTAAAGATGCGTGTTTTTGTTTCTTTTTCAGTGTAGTGTGACCCAAAAACGCCTGAAAAGTGCTATTTAGACCTTTATTTTCACCCATTTTAGACCAAAAAGCACCCATTTTACACGTTATTATGGTGCAAAATCCTCCACTTCGACGACCCCTCCAAAATTTTCGACCCCGGTCATTTTATCCGGGATGGCTCTAGACCCCCCCATACCTGTAACCGGGTCTGGAAGAGTGGGGGGGGGGGTGGTAAATGGCCGAATTCTGGAAGGGGTGTCTGGAGCAAGAAGTGGGGGGGTAGCCGGCCATTTTTTGAGTTATACTGGTACCTTTTGGTCAAAAATGGGTATAAATAGGGTCTAAACAGTGTTATTTAGCTGTTTATGGTCATATAACACTGAAAAGCACTGAAATACACCAACATTTACTCACTTTTATCGTTTTAGGCTGAGTGAAAATCCCTTGGGAAAATTCTGGGGGGGGGAGAGGTTTGGGGAGTTGGAAAAATCTGCGGGCCCCCCACCCCCCAGTTACAGGTATGCCCCTCCCCCCTCGAAACCCCCAGAGACCCCCTGGCTTTGGGACCAATCTACACCTATGCCCCAGACATCCCCCCCCCCCCAGCGAACCGATGGACGGTTGGTAGACTCAAGCAAGGGCTGCCTTCAAATCAAACTGTTCCCTTTCTCTCCTGAAAACGAGACTGTTGATCGTCGATGGTAGAGAAAACGGCGCGGCTTGCTTACAGCGCCGCCCGAATCGCGCTGGTCTGGCTGTCTCCGGTCTGGGTGCCGTATGGCTACCGTCGCGACTGGTTCAGCATGCGGACTAGCGTGAATCTGCTCTGCTTCTCCGCCTTACTTCTGGGCGGCGGCTACGGCTGTCGCTTTGTGGGCCGCCTCTTCAGTGCCGAGTACCGGCGCTTCCTCGCCCGCTGGACGCTGGCCCACGGCCGGCAGCGGGCGGGCGTGCGGCGCGACCTCTACGCGCAGTACGACTTCCAGTTGAGGGACTTCGAGGGACTCGTCGACTACGAGTACGTCGGCCCCTTTGAGAGCCGGCTGCCCGCGGCGCCACAGCAGCAGCGCCTGGAAGAAGGGCAGGGTGGAGGAGGCCTGCTCGTGGACGGCCTCGCTTACGTGGCAGTGCACACGGTGGGCAAGAGGCTGCTCTACCGGGGCACACTCGGCCTCCTCAACTACATGCTGCGCGGCGCGCTCAATGAGAGCCGAAGGAGGCTGCTGCAGATGGGGAAACGGGCGAGGAGAGCACTATGGGAAGGTGTCCCACACAGCGGGCGGCATCTAGGAAGTTATCCCACTCTGGAAGTTATCCCACAGCTAGACGGAAAGTATCCCACAGATCGCAGACGCAGATAGTAAGAACCGCTCACTCCCCCCCCCCCCTCTGTACGTTGCGATTGCAAGCTGCGTATAGCTGTGCGAATGACGTACACATGGCATGTACGCACGAAACATGCGTCACAAACTGGTTCGCGCCTCTGCGAGCCCATCCCGGAATTGCTTGGCGGTGCACCTCCTAAGGCTCGAGATGCTGAATATGCCGCGAATGACACGAAAATCGCAGCGGCAAAGACGCACTTCCGGGAGCGGCTCTCCGAATTTCAAGCTGGCCGGATTACGCGGAACGACTACGACTCCCACGTCGTCGCCTACCTGGACCGGGTCCAGCACAACCTCGGCAACAACCTGGGCAACGCGTGAAAGAGCTTTATTGTGCTGATGTGCGGTATTTATTTGTTTTAAGAATGCTCGCCCTGATCGGTTATATTTTATATTGTTGCGTGCCCCTCGTGCCCCTGCGTAGCTCTGCGTTGGCTAAGTACTGTGTATGCGTCAAGTTGGACAGGTGAAGTTAGTCTTACTTCATTGATCTTCTTTGTGTACAGTTGTGTCCGCTCGCTATGTGCCCCTCGTTGGACGGTTAATCTGTTGGACAAGTTACCTTTGCCTTAACTGCGCACGCACACGCCCGAGATAGGCACGCATATACGCACTGCGCACATGTACCTACCCCGCTGCCCCGCGGTGTGGTACAACTTCCATCGCGTGTGGGATACTTTCCGTGCCCAGCGGGACTCCATCTCCGGTATCCATGTGGGACAACTTCCCCTGTGGGATACCTTCGCCCAATCGAGGAGAGCGGTCCTGCTCAGCGCCCTGGGCGACACGCTCGACACGCTCTTCATTGACAGGAGGAATAGTCAGGCCGGTGTGCTGAGCGCCGTGACAGTGGGCGCAGTAAGGCGTTGAATTGGCTCTGCGAGTGACAACTGGAGGAGCTGGTCGCGCAGGCCGATTTATTGTCATGTCATCCACCTTCCGACATCAGGCAAGATGAATGGTATACGTAACACGCTTTGGAAGCCAGACAGACGTAAACGTTTTTCGGCTTCCGTCTTCAGCATCATCATGCCGAACATGTTTTATGTCTGTCCGGCTGCTGCGTCCGTCTTATTTCATGTAGTTGTGCTGTCCATCTTCGGAAGTCAGGTGATTATGAACCGCGTTAAGAGCGCAGCAGAACTCTTGTGATTTTCTCGAACTGGCTATGCGTGAGTCAGCGTCTCAGCACATCTGCCCTCTGCGCCCTCGCAGACGACGTCAGTCGACGACAATGCTAGCAGTAGGTCGTCAGACGCTGGTGCCGACTGGCTCGTGATCGGCTGCGAAGGGAGGGCCGGCTTCTACGAGCTCGGCACCAGCACCGTCGTCCTCGGCACGCACTTCTCCTTCCTCGGATGGAACCACGCCGGCAAGTAGCTCGCTTCCCTACACACCCTTGCACGTGCGCTGGGCACCCACCTTGTCCTTGCAGACAAAGGCTTGGACTCTTGAACCTGCGGGGGGGGGCAGGTTTTGTAGCGTGTCATAAGAAAAGTTACGCGAATTGCCTTTGCGGCAGTGTATGAGTGCAACTGGACTGGAATGGCTTGTACATGCAACTGGGTTTGTGGGGTTACGTTGTCACAACAGACCCCATCAGCTCCCGCCCCCCGCGCACACGGAGCAAATGCACTGGTACAGTCCAGTTAGACACAAAATCTAAAAGTTTTTGCTTTCCCCGCCCGCAGCGCACGCCAAGACGGGTAGACAGTGTAGCCACCCCACTGTAGGGTTCGCCGAGTCGACGGGCTTCCCTTGGCCGCGGCACGAGGAGGCGGCAATGGCGGCGGTGATGCAGTACGCCAACAGGAGTCTCCGCTTCCCCGTCGAGAAGGTCCTCGTGTTCGGCTGGTCCATCGGCGGATTCGCCGCCGCCACCAGCGTTCTCCACTATCCCAACGTCGGCGCCCTTCTCTTAGGTGGGGACCCTGCATGTATATGTGACCCCCCCCCCCCCCCAGCCACCCGCCCACCCTAGCCATTTGGAAGCTCTTCAACCTCCTCCAGAGGTTCATAAAACCGTGATTCTGTCTTTTCAGTGCTCTTTTACTATAAAGTAGCACGATAGCGCTATTTAGACCCTATTGTGACGTTGTTGTTGTTGTTGGTTTGGGGGCGACTCTAGGAAGCCTTTGAAAGGCCCATTTAGAATACCCCAAAGCAACGTTCACTCTTAGAGCTCCTCGAAGCGTCCAGAGGCATGGCACAGCCCCAGGACATCTTTTAGAGAGAGCTCTCGAATCTGCTGGGGAGTGGCGTACGCCATTCCCCACAGTCTGAGGCGCAACACCGCGAGGGCGTCGCACTGCCCTAGGAAGTGAAGACACGTTTCGTCCTCCACCCCGCACTTGAGACACACTTGGCTGTCGGCGAGGCCGATGCGCCGAAAGTGCGCATTGAGATAGTGGCCTGAAAGCACACCGCACACTACACGTGCCACTGCACGCGGCAGCTTGAGAACTCTCCTGGACAGGTCCTTTGACGGGCCCGCGATCAGTTCCTTGGCCTGTCGGCAAGACTGGAGAGCATCCCAGCGGAGGCGGTGCTCTCTGCGTCTCCAGGCGTCGAGTTGCTGATGGACTAAGGCCGGACTGACGGCGAGCGCCGGCTCCGGACCTACAAACGGCGTCAGCGATCCGGCACGAGCCAGAGCGGCGACCCTATTGTGACGCCAAAGAGTGCCTATTTTGCCGCTATTTTGGTCCGATGGTGCATTTTAGTATTTTACTTCAATGACCCCCCACATTGCTTATCCCCCTTCTCCAAGCAGATCGGCCGTCGCATCCACACAGCTTGATTTCGCATTCATTATCTACTATTATCGTTTCACTTCTGTCTGACGTCCTTCGTTCTGACGTTCGGATTGCTACCCTTTTCGTTGTCTCTCTCGCGGGCGCACTGTTCGTCGTCGTCGTCTCCATGTTCCAGACGCGACGTTCGACGATCTCATGCCGTTGGCCAAGTCGAAGTTCCCGCCGATATTTGGGGGCCTGGTGGAGAGGATGGTGGGCCGGTACCTGGCGGTCGAGGTGGCCCGACTCGTCGACGGCTACGACGGACCCGTCACAATCATCAGGCGTCGACAGGATGAGGTCATCTGCACGGACTGCACAGACGAGAAGAGCCGACTGGCCAGCAATCGTGCCAACGCACTCCTCAAGCGGCTTCTCAAGAGGTGCGCGCGCGCGCGCGCGTTAAAGGAATTGTAGATTGAACTGCGAATCCGTATAGCTGTAATTGGAGAGCCCACCCCGCTCTCGGTTGGAAATCGACCCTGTTTGTTTGTTGTTTGTGTGTGGGCCGCTTCTATGGTCGCGGGGGCCTCTCTCTGGTCACAGTCGACCGCTACTAGTGAGAGATGAGACCCAGTCAGCCCGATCCTGGGGGGGGGGGGCTGGCTCACCGAACGGGCTGGGATTGACACTGCCGCTGGGTTGTTTCTGCTGGCCGACCCCGTCGACGCCGTTTATTTATCTGCAAAAGTACGCCAAACGTCAAGACAATCAGCGGATCCGCAAACCCAGTGGAATGCACAACCGACACCACGCTCTACCTGACTGACCCCTTTCCTGGAAACCATTTACCTATATTAAGGGGGGGGGGGGGTGTGCTGCCGTCCACCGACAATTATTCCAGACGCCCTCATTTTTCTTAAGCATTTTCAACCTGTCGAAAACGATAAAAGTGAGCAAAGTTGTGTTCCTCAGTTTTTTCAGTGTTATGTGACCATAGTACAGGTAAATAACACCATTTTGACCCAACTTTGACCGAAAAATACCCATTGGCCCTATTTGGATAAAACATTTTAGCAACCTCCACTTTTTGCTCTGGAGCCTCCAGCCCGAAAGAGTCATATGCGCCCTCGCCACCCCCACTCGGCCAGACCAAGTTACCAGACCAGTATGGTATGGTATGCAAATTGGCTACGCTTCTAGCGGCTAGACTTTTTTGTTCCTGGAACTCCCCCCCCCCCTTCGCGACGACCCATTCAGTTCATCAGAGGCCGGGCCTCGTTCGTTAGGGTACGCCGTTTGGGGTATATCCTGCATCATGTGGGAGAGGATCATCGTCCCCCACCTCCGAGGTGTATGTAACCCCTTCCTCCCCAGCTCAGAAAGTAGTCTCAGCTCAGCCCCCCCTGCGTTGCTAAATCGGATTCGACGTACGATCTGGAGACTGTGGATGGAGAGTGTTGCAGGCGCTATCCGGTGGTGTACGACGCCAGCGTTCTGGACGGCTGGCTGGCGCGGCCGCTGCACGACGCGCAGTCAGCGCGCACCAAGGAGCGTATGCGCGAGTACCTCCGGAGAGACGCTGCTGAGGGTCAGCAGCAGCCAGGCTTGCCCCTGGCACAGCTGCGCGGTCTGGAGGGAGAGGAGGACAGGCGGCGTCTGCTCGAGTTCCTCTTCCACTTCCACCTGAAGGAGGTCAACGCTCGTCACCAGGCGCCGCTAGCCGCGCACAGACTGGTCGTCCCCAAGCAGCCCTGGCACGACCACCAGTAGTAGGCTCGACGACACGAAAGGACGATGAGCACGCACATGTGACTGGTGGAATCTGACTGTTGACCATGGCATCGCCGCTTCTGCGTGCCTGCGTTGAATTCAGCGCATGCGTGCTTGCTACAGGCATCACCAGCTGTCCCGTTCGAGGTTTTGAGCATCCCTCTGCAGGCTGGAAGCGAATTTTGGGCATTCGAGCATCTTCTTTGGATGCCCCCCCTCCCCCAGCTAAGGCCAAAACACACGCCTCCGTCCGGCACCGGGCGGCACGACCGGTCAGCCAGACGCGCCTATCAAATGCAGGCGCGCCGGTGCCGGACAGAGGCGTGAGGCCAAAGCACACGCCTCCGTCCGGCACCGTCCGTCCGTCTCCG
Organism: Paralinhomoeus sp. GSCO2_6; assembly: GCA_030248085.1. Taxonomy (NCBI): domain Eukaryota; kingdom Metazoa; phylum Nematoda; class Chromadorea; order Monhysterida; family Linhomoeidae; genus Paralinhomoeus; species Paralinhomoeus sp. GSCO2_6. The sequence goes on along the minus strand of JASAMY010003237.1, from coordinate 5,257 downwards.
TCCATTCCAGTCAGTGGGACGCGCCTGTCAAATGCACGGTATCGATTGGCTGCCGGTCCAAATTCAGATTAAGGAAAAATTTGCAGGTGCCTGCAAAAAAGGCCGAATATGTGACGCTCATGTGTTGAAGTCCAGTTTGAAAAGGAGTGGTATTAAGGCATTTCTCACTGATTTCTAGCCCACTTTCGCATTGCAGCTGATCAACTTCAGTTTGAACAAACCATGTATAAAATCCAAACCAAACGCAGCAACAAGTCACATATTCGGCGTTTTTTTTATGTTTGCTCGCAATCGAAGGAAATGTGCAGTAAAAATTGTGGCAACTGGAACTAACTGACATTTACATAGATTGAATGTGAGAAATTAGCACATGCCCCATGTAACCCCTTGTGCACGCATGCATGCACGCACTCACGTACGCATGCAGGCACGCATGAATGCACGCACGCACGCAGCACTCACACACGCATTAAGGCACTACACGTGCGCACGTGCGTATGTACGTGTGTGTGTGTGTGTGTTAGAGATGAGCATGGGCCTGAAGATCTCGGCCCGGCTCGGCCCATGAAATAAGTACAGTATTGCACACCACTTATGTTCTACATCGTAGGTATGCCAGTTCGCGTTCAGGCTTTATAGCTCACAACCATTCTTTGGTCTCATGACAAGTGTGTGTCAATTGCGTTGCGATTGACCGCTCACAAGTGATCCTGAGAAAAAACCATGCCAGAGTACAATGCTGCCCATACACAAGGACTTGTGGTTCGTTAACGCACTCTTTTGTGGGGAAAGAAGGAGAAAAAGGAGAAAGAAGGTCATGTAGCGGCCTAAGCAAGCCTGAGCAAGGCCTAAGAATAAGCCTAACAGGGCGTAAGCATAAGCCTAAGCCTAACCAAAGCCTAAGCCTAAGCAAAGCCTAAAATTAAGAAAATGCTATTTTGGGACAGAATTAGGATAAGCAAGGCCTAAGCATAAGCCTAGGCAATAACTAAGCCTAAGCCTATGCAAGGTATAAGCCTAAGCCTCAGATGAGCCTAAAGAAGGCCTGAAACTTAACAAAGGTTTCTTTCTCTTTTTTCACCTTTAGGAAAAAGCCCGTTTGGTTACGCTTAAAAGGCACGCACCCTGAAAGGCACGCACCTGGAAAGGCACGCATCCTGACACATTTCCGTGCCAAAGACTAAGCAAAAAGCCTAAGCATAAGCCTAAGCCTAAGCAAAAACCTAAGCCTAAGCAAAAGCCTAAGCCTAAGCAAAAGCCTAAACATAGCCTAGAATTAAACCCGCAGTGTACAAAGTTTGAAATTGCGCGTGCGTGCCTTTCAAGGTGCGTGCCTTTCAACTGACACCTTTAGGAAAAAGCCCGTTTGGGTGCGTTAACGATGTTCAAATGGAAACAAACGATGTTCAAATGCTAGTACGGTACTGCCCAATTCAAATACGAGTACGTGCAACGTGCTAATCGTAGAAGTTGGTATAGATAAATACGCGCAAAATATACGGAACATATACAAAATTCCTCGCGCGATGGCGTTGTCTGTATGCGGCGCACCTTGGAGCGACGGCGATGGTGACATGCAAATGCACCTTCTTACGCGAATAAACACTCATGAGACTCGCATAAAAAGATGTGCAATGTGAACGAAGCGCATGAGATCAAGTGTCACCACGTCTGCCGGTCGTAGAACAGCAGGTAGGCTTCCTGGCTGTCGAAGGCGGCCCAGTCGGCGTCGGCGCCAAGCTGCACGACGCTGCTGTGGCTTCGTGGCTTCCACCTGTGGGACGTCCAGTTCAAGGTTCCGCTCTCGCCTCCGAGGAGTCGGAGGATCACGAGGCCTTGATCCACGTGCAACCTGGACTGCCTATCAACCCTCGGCGGAGGGAGGGCAGATCAACGCCACAGACCCTGGGCAACCGCCCCTTCCATGCCGCCTTCGGCGGTCATGGCTTATACACACACACACACACACACACACACACCACTTCTTCTCTCACAGAATTGTTGCCGCCTGGAACGCCTTGTCGACTCATACGGTCAATGCAACCTCTTTGTCAACATTTAACAGGAGACTTAAAACTGAAAATCTCACTCAATTCCTTGTGGCCAGATCGTAAATCACTGAAAAGTGTCGTCTGACCACGCCAACACATCTTCCGCAGGCAGCAGAGTCTGTACAAATGCGTGCCCTGTGCTTGTACGGAGTACGCGAAGTACGCGGTATCGCGCCCTGTCGCCTTGTGGCCGCATTATGTAATGTAGTTAGCACTGTGTGTACTCCTGCGCGTTTGTTTGTTCGACAGCGACAATGTGCTGTGCCGTGCTGCTGTTTGTACTCTCGCCCAGGTTTCTTGCATGTATACGATGTACACTTCGTCGCGCGCCATGTCTCCGACTTTTGCTGTATGTGGTTACGTGTGTTGGCAAATAAAAATACAATACAATACAATACAATACACACACACACACGCTGCTGTCGTAGAACCGCCACCAGGAGCCCAGCTCGTGCCCAGCTTTGTGCTTGACGTGGGCGAAAAAAATGTATACTCTGAAGACGTCGCCAACCGCTGAGCACTTGGAGCTGGAGAAGAGTCGGCTGATGAGCGCGTCGTCGTTGGCGCACGCTCGCTGCGCGCAGTCGCTGCACTGTCGCCTGCGCCGAGACCGTCAGCCGCCCGTCGCGGCCATCAGCTCCCAGTCGACGCACTCAACGAGCAGGTTGAACAGCTCCTGGGCGTCGTGCTGCCGGCTTCTGTCAGCAAAGCCCCACGCCGCCGAAAGGGAGCTCTGAAGAGGAAACGCATGAAAAAACGTCGTGAGAAAGCGACCGAGACGCTAGAGGCTTACCAGAAGCTCTGTAGGTCGGGCTGGGGTCTTGCGTCGCAGCGACTGCAGGATCGAGAGGAGGCTGCACGCGCTGCAGTGGCACTGCTCCCAAGACGGAAAGGAGGCGCTGACGCTGTCCTCCCCCGTCAGGGGCACGTCGCCTTCCAGCTGCCTCGCGGCTCCCAATGTGCCCATTAAGCCCTACAAACTTCGATCTCGATCTTGCGCTTCGTCGTTTTGCTTGTTTCGCGACTCTGATGCGATGCAGTTGAATTTGAATACAGAAAAACCCGCTATTCTGCGGAGGATACGGTGATCCCGCTGTGTCCCACGGTGTCCCACTACGATTTTGAACATCGCAAACATGCGCCCGTTTGTTGGGGAATACCCAATCCATGTGAACGATGTGCACCGTGTGAACCGACCTTTGTTATTTCGGTGCGACATTTTTTACCGTGTCTCTCCATTGAAGGCTTTTATATACGATATTAGTTTTTGGTTTATATTGAATTTTTGCTTATGCTTAGGCCTAGGTAGGCTTAGGCTTGCCATTGCGGGCATGCGTGCGTGCGTGCCGGGGCGCGAGTGCGTGATTGGCAGGATCTGCAATGCTGCATGTGTGACATTATTGTCTGATACATAAAGCAGTTGTGTGACCTGCGTTATTACTGGTCTTGCGCTGTATTAAAAGACTTCTGTTTTCATCAGTGTGTGCCAGCGCGTGCGTGCCATTGCGTGCGTACCAGTGCATGCGGGCCAGTGCATGCGTGACCACGCATGCCAGTGCGTGCGTGCCAGTGCCATGCGTGCCAAGCCTAAGCCAGCCTTAGCCTGAGCCTATGCATGGCCTGTGCGTGCACGCACGTGCACACACATGAACATGCGCACATGCATGCCCACGCGCATGCGCACATGTACATACCCGCGCACGCACGTTCACACGCACACGCGCACGGACAAATGGCAGATGAGAGTGGCGGTTGCCTTCGGTCGCCCGATAACCCGCACCCCCCCCCCCGGTTTAGAGATATGCGAGACGGGGAGACAAGAGAGAAACATGTCGCACCGAAATAACGAAGGTCGGTTCACATGGTGCACATGGTTCACATGGATCGGGTATTCCCTTTTGTTGCACTAGAAATTAACTGCAGCCCCTTTTGGTTCCCACTCTAGAAGGACGGGACGGGATGAGGAGACCCCCCGCCGCAGCGGCGCCGCGCGCTTCCCGCCGTCCCTCCCTTCCTATCGCGACTCGCGGCCTCCCTCCCTCCCCTTCTGCGCGCGCGACCCGCGGCCACACGCTAACGACGCCAAGCGGGCGCGGCCCGGTGTACCAAGCAGACCACGTGCTGTCGTTGGGACCCAATCTCCAGCATCAGCGAACGCACAAACGCGCACTGTTCATAACTCATAGCACAGCAGCATAGCACATGCTATTGGAGCTGTTAGTCATAGTCGGCGGCAGAACTACTAATATTTTTTTTAATGCTGATGATACAATAATGATACAACGCGATCACTGGAGTGGAGTCAGTGTAGCACAAATAAGAGTTATTAACTAAAAATATTACTAATTAAAAACAATGATCATAAAATAAAAAAATAAATCTTGATGAAATAGTGACTTGAGGGAAGCCGCTGTGTTTCTGCGGACTCTCTGTAGCCGACCTTTTAAACGAGTTTTAAAAAGACAAAAATAGCCGAACTCCGAATGCACTAATGTGGCGCCATATCATGGAGGTGCGCCGCTGAAGGTTGTGGAGTTGCCTGCCGCGCCAATGCAGAGAGTGAAATGGCTGTTTTTGGTTAGATGCAGCTTTGCGTTTTTTATGTACACGCTTCCGAAATGTAATCCTGCCTACGCTACGGCATTAAATTTTTTCTGTGCAGTTCAGCCAGCCCATCGTTGACGTGCAATGGTTGACTCAGGCGCGGCTATACGCTAGAGCTCCGGCAGAAGGGGAGGGAGGCCGCGTGTCGCGATCAGAAGGGAGGGACGGCGGGAAGCGCGCGGCGCGGCTGCGGCGGGGGGTCTCCTCATCCCGTCCCGTCCTTCTAGAGTGGGAACCAAAAGGGGCTGCCGGTTGATTTATTATTTTTGTTGCGGAAGAAAAAAGTCAGTCGTCAGATGTCGGACTCTGCTGCAGGAGGCGCTGCCGGCTTGCCGAGCGGCGAATACGCCGTCAGGATAGGGAGTTCCTTTTAAGAGCAGTCGTCCTAGCGGCTCCTACCGAACGAATTCTCAGATGTTGCGTATTCGAACTGTTGTTGGAGAAGTCAATACGAATACCGGTGCGTCCTAATCTCTTCTGTATGTACGTTGGTATTTAGACGATTTCAAACCGACGAACGCCCAGAAGACGTTTCTGCAGTTCTCCGACAGTCCGACCTGACGATTGCGGTGACAAAAACGGCTGAGGTTGGTTGAGATGGT
>JASAMY010002246.1:0-39370 GCA_030248085.1 Paralinhomoeus sp. GSCO2_6 | reverse complement strand
TCTAAATACCTTAAATCCTCTAATAGTGCCCCTGGGGGCACTATGCTTTCAACCTTGCTCTTCCTGGGGCACTATTGGAATCTTTTTGCGTTTTTAGGTGATTTAAAACAGTTCAAAGCACCTGGAATGTCATTTATTAATGGGTGCAGCTGTGTACACACCACTTCTACATCACTACTGCTTGATTTGTGTCCCTGTAAAATGCAAATCGCATGGAACTTCTTGCCCCTGGGGCACTAATGGGGGATTTACAGTAGGCAGCACTCTGGTCAATTTTGAATTGGTCAATTTTTGGTCATCCACCTTTGAATGTTGTGCATGTATACTGCATTTTTATGGTGTGTAGAATTTGTGTTAAACAGACTGAGTAGGCCTGTGCCTGTCTTAAATTGAAGCTATGCTGTAATGTGTGTGATGATACATGTCACATGCCAGTCTTACAGGAGCAGTCTGTGACATCATTATCTATGAATGCAAATTGAGTGTAATACCTACTGCCTGCTGGAGTGCCAGTCTTTGCAGTGCTGTGCACACTGCTCAGTGAACATGGTTGTAATCCTAGTGTGTTGCCACTAAGCTGACTTATTCATTACTGAAGAGTGTAGAGATCAGCAACTGTTGAATCACAAGCTCCATCTTTCAAGGTTTGTGCTAGTGCCATCAGCCTCTACTCCAATATCTCACAACCATCAGTTCCAATCCAATTGTATTATGGATTTAATTTGTCTCACAGTGAACAAATACAAACAAACCTCATGTGACACATTCCATCATCGTAAAATTTGTAGATGATCACTGATTGTGTTTGTGGTTTGATGACAAGGTGTGCTTTATTAATTCAGATGATGGGTCCCAGTTATGTTGAATATTATAACAATGCTGCCCCTGGAGCTAAGGAGGAAGCTGAGAAGCTGTTCAACAAGGATGCTAAGAAGGCCAAGTCCAAAATTACATACACTCCTGATGGCAGAGTTCTCGTGGATGGCAAGGTCACTGACAACCAGACTGCTGCCACAATGTGGAGTGACGCACTCAAGAAGGGTGCTATGCAGCAGATGAAGCAGCAGGATGGAGCCACTGGATCAGCTGAGCAGAAGAAGTGATATAAATCATTCATGATTCAACACAACTCAATCAACAAATCACTATTAGGGAACATAAGGAAATCCTAGCCCAGTTTAGTGACACTCATTCTATTTAGGTATGTGATGTTTACTTTGGTGATGAAGAGGAGACAAGTAGATTGTGTTAGCATGGATGGATTGGCCTAAAAAATTGTTAGTGCATAACTTTCTTGCTAGCACCTTTAGTTGATCCAACACATCACCCACCACAAAACCCACATGCCTATTTGGGTGTCTATGCCCTGCTTCTATAGAGCCTTCACCTAAAGCCAAATAAGGAATATTGATTTCATGCTCCAATTCCCACCTCTGCTAGTTGCTCAATTTCAACCAACTTTGTTTGCAGTTTTGCTGTTGTGGCTCCACTAGATCAGACGTTCTCAAACACTCTGAAGCAGTGCATAGTGGGTTTAGAGTCACTGTCGTTGTACACATGGAATAGTAGTGATGTTTACTGTCTCACCTCACTTACTGTGTGTACTTGCACGTCAATGCACCAATTAATGTTATTTTAGTTTTGCAACCTTGTGCTGCGTAGCATATTGCAGGTGGTGATGAGGTGGTGCGGTGGATGAGGATAGATGAGGTGTGCGTTCCATGCTTAAACGAACTCCTACTGTAAAGCGTGGGCGAATATTGCAGGTATTATTGTCTCGTGGGAGCAGTCTGCGACATCGTCATCAGTGAACGCAAATTGAGTGTAATACCTGTTGTTGGCGAGAAGTGTATATATCGATAGGCATTTGCAGTGTGCATGCAGCCACCAGCCACTCTATAGACAGACACTGTCGGACTCCTGTTGAGTTTCTCCAAAAAAACAAGCTGACTTTACCAGCGCGTGTGCAGAGCAGCCACTGTTGAGTGTCAACTTATTGAGTCTCAACACTTTTGAGTGTCTCCAAGCATCCATCTTTCAAGGTGCAGTGGAAGCATTGTTGACGCTTCTGCTTTGTTGCTTTTGTCGTTTCAAAACCATAGGCTCCCTCAAGTTGGCGTCCTTCCCACATGTACAAACCCCCTTGAGATCCTTTGAAAAAGAGGTTCCCCTGAGCGTAATACCCAATTTACAATACGTGATAGCATCAGTGTGGAATGGTGAAATACCGTAAATCCGCACCCTCTACCCTGGGCGTTCATCTGAAGGGAGGGGGGAGGTTCTTTTTGGAGGATTTACGGTATGTGATTTACAGCACTAGGAGCGTATTGGAGGCTGACCGATCAATCCGCTACTTTCGCGTCCATAGACCCCAGCTAAATACACGTTTAAATGGCACTGTTGCAAAAGTGTCTTATGGATTGTTTTCTGCCTACAGATGATGGGCTTCTCTGATGCGGAGTTCCTTCAAGACGCTGCCCCTGATGCTAAAGAGGAGATGGACAAGCTGTTCGACAAGGATGCTAAGAAAGCCAAGCCCAAAATCACCTACACTCCTGATGGCAGAGTTCTTGTGGATGGACAGGCCACCGACACTCAGAATGCTACCACAATGTGGAGTGACGCGCTCAAGAAGGGCACCATGCAGCAGATGAAGCAGCAACAACAGGATGGAGCCACTGGATCAGCTGAGCAGAAGAAATAACGTGGAAGCCTGCGAAACATAAGGAAAAGATCATTCACCTGTACTTTTTGCTTGGGAACTGTAAGGTGATGGCTCAATTATTGCCAGACAGCCAAACAATCTAATCTGCATGGGTTCGATGCTGAAGAAGTACAGCTGCGTTCATGCGTGTACAAGTTTGTTTATGTGGGTGGGACAGCCATGTGGCGTGGACTTTGTCATATGACGTTGTTGTGTCGAATGTTTTCTGACGCACTTCTTGTTCGCACATGTCCAATTCCGTCCGAGGGCGTAGCGCACAGCACACTCATTCCATGGCAAATTATGCACTGTGGACCGCGCGTCCGCCACGGCGTGTGCATTGGCGCCGACGCAAATCAAACACGCGCAGAGCGCGCAAAACTCACTTCGCACCACTACCGTAGTGGCGTTATACCAGCCTTGGGCTGCGGCACGCCAACAATAGAGTGGTGACATCGCGATTTTTTGCCCATAAACAACTTGTGACGGTAGTGGTGGCGGGTGTGTGGGCGCGAGGGGAAGACGCGACGGTGCGTTTGCGGCGCCAGCCTCTGGTTCACGTCGATTGACGAAGGCGGCAGCGCGCGCGCACAGTGTAATATCTGTCTCTGTGGAGACCTACTCTGAGAGTCAGGCAGCGGCAACTGCCAGTTACCTCGGCAGACTCCATACAGCCATTTGTCAACGCTCGCCTCTCACTCGATTCGTTGCGTGCTGGGAGCGGAATTGGCCAGGAAATTGAGTTGGAGAGAAAGAGACGAGAATTCACCCGGCAAGGTACACAACGTGTGAATGCGGTAGCGATTTCACTGGCATGGCTGCTCTACAGAGTGACTGATCCTGACATATTTCTCCCACGAGTCACGCGTCACTTCCAGATGATGAGCCTGAGCTATGCCGCGGAGTTCCAAGAAGGTGCTCCACCTCCCGCAAAGGGCGCAGATGGCCAAACACAGCAGCCTGCAGCGAACGAGCTGTTCGACAGGGACGGCTCCAAGACCAAGGCCAGCATCACGTACACGCCCGACGGCAGGGTTCTGATGAATGGGCAGCCCGTCGACAACCAGGGCGCCAACGCCCTCTGGGGCCAGCTGGTGAAGAAGGGAGCGATGCAGCACCTGAAGACCGACGCCGACCAGGCGCAGTCCCCGCCAGGCACCTCCGAGAAGAAGAAGGAACAGTGATTGATCAGCGAAAGACAAACGACGCGGAAATTTTGAGACTCGTGATTTGGCCTCAGCTCCCTGTAAATCGTGGGTACAACAGAGTGCGCGTGTATTTCAAGGTCAAGACTGTTGTTTGCCCAGTATCTTTGCTCTGCGCAGCCCATTCTCCTGTGGGGCGAAAGGAGACGTTGCGTTGGTCGTCGTCACGCGTATCGGTGAGGAAACAGGTTCACGCGACGTATAGCAACTTTGCAATAACGAATAATAGATTGTGCGCCGGTGTAATGGGCAATGGGCATAGGCGCGGGCGCGGGCGCGGCATAAAGACATTGGATGGGCAAACGCACACGCCCGCGAACTTTGTACCTACATGCAACCGCCCACGCACGCACGCACGCCAAAGTTCCGCTTTCAGCCGAGTTCTCCGCCCGTGGCATCAAGCCGATTGGTGCAAGCAAACCAGTTACTGCTGCAAGTGAAACCCAAACGCCTCCAGCTGCTCAAATCGGTTCAAAACCCCCGAAAGGGCAGGGTGTTTACGACGAGTTACGCAAAAGAAAGTTGATACAATCGGCACAGATTAAGGAACAGCAGCTGGATTCCGGTTTCTTTCACGAAACCAGTTCAAAGGCGCACACCAAGAACGACACCGGTACTGCGGGCGCTAAGCAAAAAGCCGACAAGAAAAAGCACTTTAACAAAAACAAAAAAGAAAAGTTGAGGAGGATTTACGGACACTTGGATTATTGATAGACAGTTTGCGGGTGAATGTGATTGATGTGCGCAAAAGGTTGCGGTATATTTGTTGGAGAGAAATCGAGAATATCATCGAAAATTTGAATTTGATTTTATGGAACTGTTCGTGTCCGCCACCTTTTGCGCGCATTACGAACACGGGACTGATTGCCTTGATTTCGATGAAAATTTGCTTGAATTTTGAATAAACGGTCAATAAATCCTTTTATTCGCATTGTCGTAATGGTATTCTGTGCGTTCGAGCTCTTATGCCATCGCAGGGGTAGGAGCTTCGGTCCTTGTCAGGTCACAAAGCAGCGACACAATTCAACTTGCCAGAGCAGGGTCAGAAAGAACAACAACCATGAACAACAGTTCAAGAGTGAAGAATCACGGCAAAAAGGTCGTAATTTTTTCTTCTTCAGTACTTACTTGTACTGTAGCTTGTTCGTCGTATAATTTGTATATACCCAAGGTTCCTAAGACCCTACAACTTGTATGCGCGTAAAAATATCGGCAAAACGGTCACAGTGGAGGAGCGTACCTGTAACAGGCTCTTGCAGAGTGGGGGGGGGGCAATGTCACTTGGGGGGGGGGGTCTCAAGAACAGAAAGTGGGGGTGGTAGATAAAATGATATTTCCATGAACAGGTGTTGGTCGGCGTCTGCGCCATGTCGCGTAAGGCGGACGCTAAGCCGATGCGCGAGATTATGAATAGAATTATCGACTTGTATGGGGTACGTTTTAAGGATTTTTTTAAAATATTTTTGTATCCAACAAGCCCGTTCACGCACACAGGCACGCACGCACGCACGCACGCACCGGCAAAAGAACGCGCGCACTGGCACGCACGTGGACACACCCACGCCCATTGTCGAACATTGTTTTTTTTAATTTTTTTTATATGTATTATTATTATTGGCCAATTTCAGGAGTGGCTGGACATTTTCGTCTTTCCCGAGCAGATAATTTTGGACGAACCCATTGAGAATTGGCCCCACTGCGATGGACTCATCGGCTTCCACTCAACGGACTTTCCGCTTGAGAAGGTGGGCAGACGGGTGGGGGTACGGTAGTATCTAATATTACCCCCCCCCTCAAATTGGCAGAACCAACCGATGGTAACTGCGCAGGTGCACATGTGTTTTTGAGCAACGGAAATCCTCTAAATTATTTAAAAGATTTTGTTTTAATTTCCAGACAAAAATACGTGGCTTTTGCTAATGCATACAATTTCACGCAGTTTAGGCGATAGCATACGCCAAGCTCAGACAACCATATGTTCTGAACGACCTTCAGAGGCAATACGACCTTTTGGACAGGTATGTTGTGGGCCACGCTAGGAAAATTTTATTACCTTGAATAAATTGTTTGGAATTTGTGGATTTATGTATTACTACTATAGAATTATTGAGCGAATTTGCGTTTTCGCACAGGATTGACGCGAGATTATCTTATTGCGCATGCTTTTGCCTATGCTATATGGGTGTGCAGGGTGAAAATCTTTGAAAACCTATTTCAGCTGCAATTGCACTTTTTTCTAACCAAAAAAAAAAAACTTTATAAATTACTTCAGACGCAAAGTCTACAAAGTGCTGGCAACGGTGGGAGTCGACCACCCGCGCTACGCGGTCCACAACGTGGATCTCGAGGATGGAGGTATTTCGGTGTCGCTTTTCACAATGATCTACAGTATACGGTAATTGAGTATTCCAAGTATTGCGACCGATCACAGCGGAGAATCCAATGGGTCCATGAAAAGCTTAGTTGATCATTGCCGCTTGGACAAAGTGAGCCAGCCACCGTAGATAACCGAGCATCACACCTGTAACATGACCCCACCCCCACCGCTGAAACCCTTTTAGTTTAAGTTTTACTGTAGTCAGTTTTAGTCTAACTTGTCTAACTAATCCACAGTTTTCAACGTTTTTTCTCACTTCCTCAAACCTGCAAATTGCGTGAGGTTTTTCTCCCCTGATTCGAACCATACCTGTAACCGGGAATTTATCCTGGGGGGGAGGGTTCGGGCACTTTCTGGGGGGGGGGGGGGTGGGTGGGGTGAAAATCTGGAGGGGGGTCTGGGAAGGAAAAAAATAGGCACTTTTGGTCGATTTTTGTTCAAAAATACACTGTAAAAACCCTAAAATAGGCACCTTTTAGTCAAAATACACTGTAAATAACCCAATATAGGCACTTTTTGGTCGATTTTTGCTCAAAAGCACTGTACAAAACACATTACAATGTACAGTTTCCAATTTCTGGGGGGGGGGGCGTTGGGGGGTGGGTGTGGGTAGGGTCAAAACCAGCACGGGGGAGGGACCCCCCCCCCAAACCCCACCCCAGTTACAGGTATGGTTCGAACCACCCCCCCCCCATCCGTGGGGGGGGGGGGGAGAGATCGATTGCGCTCCTCCAAGCGGAGAGTGTGGAGTGTGCGTGCCCGTCCCACTGTGTGCTTGCAGAGGACGACTTCATCGAGCGCATCGACAGCATCCAGGTGGGCGAGACGACCTTCGCGAAGCCATTCTTCGAGAAGCCCGTCGACGCCGAGAACCACAACATCGGCATCTACTACCCCTCCAAGTTCGGAGGCGGCAGTCAGAAGCTGTTCAGGAAGGTGCGTGCGTGGCGCTCCTGTGCCAACCGGGGCACCCAACCCCCCCCCCCCCTAGAGCCCATGGGAACTTTTTTCAGCGTACTTGAGCAGAAATCGCCCAATACACTGCCCAGGCTGCATTCTTCGCTTATAGGTGTAGATTGGGTCAAAAGCCAGGGGGGAGGGGTAGGTGTAGGGGGGGGGGGGGGTCTCCCGCCATCCCGCCAGGATCGAAAATTTTGGAGGAGGGGTGGTCGAAGTGAAAGCTTTCGCAACAAAATAGCGCGTTAGTCGGTGCTTTTTGGTCAAAAATGTGTCAAAACAATGACCAAATAGCACTTTTAAAGCGTTTTTGGGTCACACTACACTGAAACGGAAGCAAAAACACTGTAGCCAATCATCTTTAGCCAATTTTTGCGATATTGGCGATGGCCACTTGGGGCCTGTCCCGCAAAAAAGCGGGACGCCTATAGCCCTATAGCCAGGGGGAGGGTGACCCACCCCCCTAGCCCCCCCCCCCCCCCTGAGCCCACCTATGTCTTCGCTGTGTATTTTGACGATTGGGCGAAAAGTGCAAATTCACCCGTTTGAGGTGAACAACCGTAGCAGCGAGTACAGTCCCTGCAGTCAGGTGCGCAGGGACCGCTCATACATCTATGAGGACTTCATACAAGCGGATGGCACGGACGTCAAGGTCGGTGGTCTCGCATTTATGGCTGTAAAGGATTCAGATTTGGAACATCGGTGGTCTGGGGGTCGTATCCCAAGGGCGGATCTAGGGGGGGGGGGCGAAAGGGGCGATCGCCCCCATAGCTGGGCGGATTGCGTGTGGGGCGGGCGGGTAGGCGAGGGGCGAAAGGTGGGTGGCAGGCGAGGGCGAAGGGCAAGTGGGTAGGCGAGGGGCGAAGGGTGGGCAGTAGGTGATGGGCGAAGGTCAAGCGCGAGCAGGCAGGCCAGGGAGGTTTAGCAGATGTCTTTGTTTCCTTTAGATTAATGCGCTACCCCATACATGCAAATTTTTCCTGCGACCCTTTCCTGTAGTGAGCGTACAGGTCACTCTTGGACTTTGGACTCCTTTTGGGGGCAGGATATAGGATTCCCTAACCAAAAAAATTTTGCCTGCGGCGCTGAGGTGAGCACGCCCTTGGGGGAAGTCAACCCTCAGTTCTTGGCAAACCTGGCCAACTGTGGCGAATCCAGGGAGGGCGGGGGTGGGGAATTCTCCCTCCCAAAATCGAGAATCCAGGGCGAAAGGGGGGAGGGCTGGGCCGTAGAAGAAGAAACGTGCCTAGCGAAACTACTTTTCTGCATAAAAATGCGTGTAGGTGGTCGAAAAGCGCAAAAATTTTCGTCTGCAGCGCCGATTTTATCTATTACTTGTCAATAATGACCGATTGTGTGCCCAAAACATCGACAAAATGACCTAGCATCTCTAAATATCAACAGGGTTCCCCCTCCCCAAAAATTTCTGGATCCGCCACTGCTGGCCAACAGGCCAATTAAAATCGCTCCACAGTTAATTTTTTAAAGAAAGAAGGCATTGAGAGATGTAGAATTAGCAAAATTTTCGGCTGAGGCGCAGTTAATTTTGCACAAAGCGTAACTAAATTTGCATGACTTTCAGAGCGTACATGATGCCAAAAAGTTAAAAATTTTTCCTGTGGCGCCATTTGTGTGCATGCAACGCAAAAAATACGAATAAACTAATAGTCAAATTGTGGCTAGTTTTTTCACCCCTCTTCGCAAAACAAATTCCTATTTCCCGAAATGTACCTACGCCGGTGCTGCTACCTACATATAGGTCTAATTGTGGCCGGTTCCACGAGGTAGGCTCGTTCGCCCCCCTAGCCGAAAATTTCTAGATCCGCCCCTGTCGTATCCTGCAGGTGATTTGCCGCGAATGTCCGTAGCCATACCTGTAACTGGGGTGTGGTTGGGGGGGGGGGGGGGGGGGTCCCCTACCTCCCAGGTGCTGAGTTTGACCCTACCCACACCCTCCCCAAATCCCCCCCACAGGTTGTCTTGACCCCCCCCCACCACTACGAACTTTAATGAAAAATAAATGCGTTTTTAAGTGTTTTTGCATATCATCAATAGCAAAAATCGACCAAAAAGTACCTATATTGCGTTATTTACAGTGTATTTTGACTAAAAATCGAACAAAAATTGCCTATTTTTTTCCTTCCCAGAGTCTCTCCTCCAGTTTTTCAACCCACCCATCACCCCCCCCCGAAGTCTCTCGAACCCCCCCCCCAGGTCCAATTCCTGGTTGCAGGTATGTGCGGAACGTCTCTTAACCCATGTAGTTGGATGGGTATGTAGTTGGATAAGTACTCTAGAAGCGTACCTACCTATAACTATGATTTCCCTACGCCCTGCCAACCCCCGATTCTCCTAATTACCGATTTCGCTCATACTCTGCCGACAATTTTAAGGCTCCAACAAATTCATCACAAGTTTCCGTACAAATTCAGCATATATACAACGTACATAATCGTTCGGTCAGAGATCACACTCTCAGCAGAAGAACGTCTCGATTCTGCGCACTTTCATCACTTTCGGCGTTGCCTTCTTGGTCCTGTCCTTTTTATTCTGTCTTTTCCTCTTTCCATCTTCTTTGGGGCGATTTGCTTGGCCTTCTTGCCTCAATGGCTGCTTGCGCTCATTACTAGACCCATCCAGACAAGCATTGACGTGCTCATTGGCTCGTGTGGCAGTCACATTTGTCTGGCACACTGGGCAGATAATCTGCTCTGCGTCCTGTAGGGAGGCAGGCACTGGAAGTTTGACTGCCCCTCCCTCCTGACAAGAAGTCCAATCCTGCATTCCATTTGGTTCCACTGGGTCCAGATTGGCTTTCTCAGCAGCAGCACTGCTGGCCGACTCAATGGAGCGTGCCTTTCGCCGACCTAGAAAGCCCCTAATGTCTCTGGCCAACACAGAAGAAGACCCATTTGTGCTTGTCGCATCGCAGAGATTCGACAACCGAACGCCCAACAGGCGCAGTTCCAGCCGCCCCTTGCGACTTCTGAGCTCGTTTTCTAGAGTCTTCACTGCCCGCTCGAACAGCTCCGCAGCCGAGGCGCCCACCACGGCCGCTGGAAAGCTGGTGGCGCGGCTCAGGATTTCGAAGTCGCTGGTCTTGAACTTGACCGTCAGCGTCTTGCCCTGCGAGCGAACGCAAGCGTTGAATATAAAGGGTGTTTTTTTAAATTATCACATTTCTTTTTGAATAACTTTTGTTTCTTTTGTCGGATTGATATCAAATTTGGAACACTATACTAAGACTTGGGATTTTGTCTGAAAAAAGAATGTCGAATTGGTTGAGGATCCGAGAGTATGGCGCTCAAACAGATGTCGCTTTTGAGCAGATTTTACTGGCGAACAACCTGGGCCATTGGGTTGTATGGAGTGGGGGAGGGCGGATGGAGAGGGGGCGGTTTCAGTCGAGCAGCAGCAGTGAATACTGTTCGCCGACCGTATTAGACGAGCTGCGCCAGCCAAAAGAAAAGTTTGGCGTTTGAAATTTGCCGTACAGTACTGGATAGTTACGATACAAACGGTTTAGTTGGTAAAATCTGACCAAAAAGCGACATCTGATTTGGAGCGCCATAACTCTCGGAATCCTTAACCAAATTCGACGAATCTTTTTTCAGACAAAATCCCAAAGTCTTGAGTATAAGTGTTCCAATTTTGATAACAATCCAACAAAGGAAACAAAAGTTATTCAAAAAAGAAATGTGATAATTAAAAAAAAAACACCCTTTATGTGCAGTGCAAGAGCTGTTGAAATCAGACAGCCATCCAGTCTCACAGACACAGACGAAACAGACAGCGACGACTGTTTGCATTCGTTAGTTAGGCCCATGCGCTCGCTCGCCTACTCGCGTCTCGTGTCAGTCTGGCGCAAGGTATGTAGAATGTAGATAGCCAAAGACAAGGGCGAGGAGAGAGCGAGACGGGGGTTTGCATTCCAAATAGGATTATTATGGTGTGCTACGGTCATGAAAGAACGCAAAACACTCATTGGTACCACTTAGACATGTTGTAGGGCAGCGGATGGCGTAGTGGTAGAGAATCGGCCTCTTGCGCGCATCGTCCTGGCTTCGATTCTCGATGGATCCACTAAAAATGAACTTTCCCTATCCATGGAATTTCTCGTGCTGTCGCTGCCCTAGATTACAGATGGCGTTCTTCCGACTGTCTTTAGCTAATTATGCGGCTCTAGACTGGAAGGCGTCATGGAGATGGGTATGCTGTATGGGCCATTGACGGCCTCCTAGCGTTGTCCCTAATCCAACGACAACAACATGGACATGTTGTAGGCTTCAGAAAAGTATCGTTGATTTGACAGAACCAGGACAACATCCCATCTTTTCCGAATCCTTGTTAGAGGCATGCTGTTGCGCTCACAGACCTTGTGTGTGTACACTGTATGTAACATACCAGCACTCGCAAGCGCGCCACATCTTGGGCCAACTCTGCGCAGAGTTCACCGAGGATGAGCCTGAGGCGGTTGACGTCTTTCTCAGTCGAGAAGGTCCGCTCGCAACTGACACTTTTGCGTTTCTGCTCCTCGCTGAATTGGATCGTGTGCTTGTGTGTGTGTGTGTGTGTGTGTGTGTGTGTGTGTGTGTGTGTGTGTGTGTGTGTATGTGTGTGTGTGTGTGTATGTGTGTGTGTGTGTGTGTGTCGCACTCAAAGACCCACCCATCCGCAAAGGACGCGCCCGCGACGCCTAGAGCGACGCGCGTGAGGAATTCATAGGAGCTCTCCGAGTAGACCACCGAAAGCAGCGGTAGCCTGTCGCGCAGATCGCCACAGGTCGTGACGTCGAGGGCGCTGAGAAGCCGCTCACTGACCGGCCCCACGCCGCCGATCTGGAAATTGGATTGGTCAGTAGAGTACGCAAGGGGGTGGGGGCTCGGGGGCAGCCGCCCCCCTCCCCATTGAGAATTTCCTGAGATTTTCTTTTTGCAACAGGGTACACATTTTTTCCCCCAACTGTTGAAATTCAGCCCTCCCCCCACACACAGTGGGGTTTACCAGCCCCACTATTTTTTCAAGACCTCCCCCCCCTCTCTTCCAGACCCGGTTACAGGTATGAATGGGCATGACCCCCCATTCACCTTTTTGACTGGCAAGTCCTTCAGGAATTCCCGGATTGCCTCCAGTGAAGCTTCCAGTCTGAACTGTCCATTGGGCTTGTTGACGTCCGTGCAGACTTTGGCGAGCATCTTGTTGACCGAGATGCCGGCACTGGCGGTCAGTCCCCGGCTCTCTTGCTCGACCCGGAAGCGCATCTCGGCAACCACCTCGTCAACGCTGTCGCCAAACGTTATCAACTGGCTGTGCAGTCGACAGAGGCGTCGACAGCGCCGACAGCTGCTGTCGACAATGACGACGACAGCACTGCGGGTGCCGAGCCGAACTGATGACGGGTCCAGCCGGGGCAGCCAGCACTCGCACTCGCCGGAGAAGAACTGGCCGGGGAGGGTGACTGAATGAGAGGGCAGTAGAGAAAGGCACTAAGGAAGGAAGACACTAAGGAAGGACAAGGTAGAGGAAGGCAGAGAAAGGCACAGGCGCAAATGGTAAGGCACTGAAAAAAGACCATGTTGTCAACTAGCAGAAGATCCCAAAAAGGCCTGTCCTCACCTTCCTTCCCTGCCCGTTCGTCCAAATATTCCGTGAGGTCCAAATAGGCTTCGTCAAGGCTCATGGCCTGCATGCCAGGGTCGTACTGTTTCAGCACTCCGGCCACAATGTCGCTGTAGCGCTTGTACTTTGACATGTCGACGGGCACGATGACCAAGTGGGGACACAGTTTCTTGGCAATAAACCCTGGCATGGCGGCGCGAACGCCGAATTTGCGAGCAGCGTAGTTAGACGTGCTCTGGAAGCGCTAGCTCCTTGACCTCCAGCGGGAACCAATTGAGACAGGGTGACTGGGCTCATACTTGTAACCGGGTCTGGGAGACTGGGGGGGGGGGGCTAATAAATGGCCGAATTCTGGGAGGGGGAGGGGGGTAGCTGGCCATTCTTTGAGTTATACTTGTACTTTTTGGTCAAAAAGTGGCATGAAGAGCTCTAAACAGTGTTATTTAGCTGTTTTATCGTCATATGACACTGAAAAGCACTGAAAATCACAACATTTAGTCACTTTTACCGTTTTCCACCTGGTGAAAATCCCTTGGGAAAATTCTAGAGGGAGGGTTGGGTGGGTGTTGGAAAAATAGTGGGGGAGGGCCCCCCTGCCCAAGTTACAGGTATGAGTGGACTGGGGGGGGGCCGCGAGATTGCAATATCAATGAGGGGGGGGGGCAATGGAAACCCCTCGCTCCCCACGCACCAGCATGCTGTTGGAGCCGACGGCGAGGGGCGCATTTCTCAACTGGGGCCTGGAAAGCAGCTCCACGGACGCGAAGAAGGAGTCCATGTCAAGGTGCACCACCCGACGGTGCAGCCGTGTCGCTGCCTCGGCTAGCAGCACCGCGCTGTCTTTGGCCACCGGAAACCAATTCTGGCGAGAATCCACGCGCCCACACAGCGATCACTCACGTCTGTAACCTGGCGGCTGGAGGGGGGCTCCCCATCATAGGTGTAAAACTGGGTAGGGTGTAGGTACAGGTCACCCTCCCCCAGCTTCAGGCAATCCTGCACGAAAAAAAAGGATCACCCTCCCCCAGCTTTGGTCCAACCTGCACTCATTGCAGGTTACCCCCATGACTGAATGTGTTTCTCATCATAGGTGCCCATGGAAATAGGGCCAGGGGAGGGGTAAATCGCCAAATTTTTTGAAGGCAGGGGGTGGGTAAACTGGGCAATTCGGGATACTTCCCACAGGGTGGGTGGGTGGGTGAGTGTCATGCATGGTCCATCAATGCAATGCAGCAGCACACTGTATGACTGTACATGGTATGATGGTAAGAAGAAGAAGAAAAATGGTAGCCTGTGTTCTGCGATGAAGACACAGTAGACAACCACAGAAACTGCACTGCAAGTGTTGGAGGTCGAACCACGAATCAATGTGGTGGAGATCTGCGTCTACGTCCTGGCTCAAGCAGAACATTTGTATACAGTCTGCAGGCCAAGAGCGTCAGTTTCTTTCTTGTGGGCTGTTGTCAGGTGAGCTTGCAACTTGGTGTGCATCTGCACACCATCACAGTCACACTCTGGTGAGAGAACAGCCACTTGTTTGAAGAATGGGCTGATGAAACTGTAGAGGAAAAGGAGGAATCAGCTAATGTTGCTGGTTCATCAGCTTGCTCAGCAGAAGCCTCAGCATAGGCTCAGCACCAGCAGCAGGTTCAGCAAGTACTGCAGCAACAGGTTCAGCATTTGCATGCTACTCTTTTAGTGAGATGTAGGTTTCCACTGTGGCTGCAGTTGACTTTTCTCTGACTGTTTTTACAGTAATGAGACTGAGTCCTCTGAACATTGGACGACCTTCTCCCTTGCAACTAATTAAAAGTTCGATGTACTCATCGTTAGTTAGCATTGAAGCAGTTAGCTAAAACTTGGCTGACGCAGTTGCTTGGGAGCTGGCAGCAAGTAATCTGGAGTCGCCTGGCTGTCCACTGATGCAGTTGCTTAGGAGCTGGCCCTGTGGCAGTGCCAGTGGCTGGCAAGCCAGTGGCAGGAAACTTGGCACTTGCTGACACAGTCGCGTGGGCTGCGAAGCGACAGGAGGTACTCGCAGTGCCCTGGCAGGCGGAGCGGCTCTATTGACGACAGTCTGCACGCAAATTAACTGCGCCGCAGGCGAAAATTTGGCCATTTCTATGTCTCACCAGGTACTCTTCCTTAAAATTAACGGTAATGGGCGGTTGTAATTGGCCAGGTTTGCTAAGAATTAAATATTACCTGGCCAACGGGTGAGTTGCACGCTCACCACAGCGCTGCAGGCAATTTTTTCGCATATTAGAGCGTCAACCTAAGGGAATCCTATGTCCTGGTCCAAAACGCTTCCCTAGTCAAAGAGTGACTTGCACACTCACCCACCACAGCGCCGCAGGCAAAATTTTGCGCGCATGGGTAGTGCGTTAAACTTAAAAAACTAGGCATCTGCTAAACCTCCCTGACTGCCTGCTCGCGCTTGCCCTTCGCCTACCTGCCCACACTAGTGCTTCCTAGTGCCCTGCACACCCGTACCTACAGAGAGGCTACAGGAGACAGATGCTACGTAACGTACGTGCACACATATTACGCGTCTTTGGGTGCCGGTTAAAACAAAAATCGATAACCGCTGTACGAATCAAAATCGATAAACGCGCAACCAAGTCAATGCCGAAGTAATGTTTGCACAACAGTTGCGCGGCTGCATTGCACTAGATGGTTGGCTATAGAGATGGGGAGGGGTATCCCGAAAATCCCGATTTGGTTTCGGGATTAGGTAGCCCAGGG
The DNA here is from genome assembly GCA_030248085.1 of Paralinhomoeus sp. GSCO2_6. Taxonomy (NCBI): domain Eukaryota; kingdom Metazoa; phylum Nematoda; class Chromadorea; order Monhysterida; family Linhomoeidae; genus Paralinhomoeus; species Paralinhomoeus sp. GSCO2_6. The sequence goes on along the minus strand of JASAMY010002246.1, from coordinate 23,763 downwards.
GGAGGGTAATCCCGAAAGTCTTTCGGGATAGGGTCTTACAGGGGAGGGGTATACCCCCCCTATACCCCCCCCCATGGGCAGGTATGTTTCTCATGCTTCCCAAAGGCCTATGATGAGCAGTATTGATTGTCTAAATATCAAAAATTTCGCCTGCGGCGCTGTATTTTACGCCACTACAAACCATTTCGGAGAGTCTCGAGAGCGTTTTCGGATAAAAAATCAACAAATTTTGCCTGTGGCGCTGTATTTTCAGCACACACGAAGCTTTTTCTAGGTGATTGTTGAGGCTGGAAAACGAGAATTGGTATCAAATTTGGCCGTGCAGGTCACCCCCATCGACTTTTGAAAAATCTGAGATTCACCCCCTCCCAGCTTTGATGACCAGTTACACCTCTGCTCCCCATGAGGGCAAAAATGACCAATTTAGAGGTACAGAAAGCTAGGAGGGGATCTGTATGTGCAGAAATAAAAAAACTGATGGACCAGCAGGCAAGTAGGCGGAGGGGGGGGGGGGGGGTAACAACCCCCTTCTGAGCGAACATACGGACTCGTATGTGCACGAGTGCGACACTTCTTGCTGATTTGGTTCTGTCCAGTCCAGCCGATCAGTTGACGAAATTGCACCTTTTTTACATGTTTTTCTCACGGTTTTTCTCGCGCTTTCAAGCTGCGAGGGCGTCACGCGGTCCACTTTCGCCTGCTGCGCGGCAATGCGCTTCTGAAGGAGATCGTTCCTCGCCTCCTGATGTCGTCTGTACCGCTCGCCCGTCGCCTTTTGAATGATTTTGTTGATTTTCTCCTAATGCATGTGATTTTTGTGGTCATTTATGTAATTTTTCAAAATACTATTGAGGCAACCTTGTCCAGATTTCCCATGCCCGCCTTGTTGTCGTTAAGCTCCATGGCTTTTTGAGGTTTTTGCGGGAAAATTTATAAATTTTTCCCGGCTTTTTAAAATTGCGGACGGTAATTGGTAGCAGGGAACATTGGTGATTAGTAAATGGGTGTGGGGACAGTCAGATGTTCACACAAACTTCTTTGTTACGGTAGGTATGTGTGTATACACACCCATAGGTCCAATTACTTTTGAACTTTTAGCCAACGGTTAGTAAAGCATATTTACACTGAATTAATTGTTTAATTTATTGTTTTTATTTACATTTCAATTTAGGTTTACGCTGTGGGTCCGAGTTACGCTCACGCTGAGGCGAGAAAAGCGCCGGGCTTGGACGGCAAGGTCGAGCGCGACGCCGACGGCAAGGAGATTCGATATCCTGTGAAAATTTTATTAATCAAACAAATTAAAATTCTAATCAAATTCTTCCAGGTAATTCTGTCCAACGCCGAAAAGCTCATCGCGCGCAAGGTGGTCCTCTCGTTTGGAGTGAGTCCAAATTTCGATATATTTTATTTTATGAATTTAGTCGATTAAGTCGTTAAATCTCGACAGCAAACCGTGTGCGGTTTCGACCTGCTGCGCGCCGACGGCAAGAGCTACGTCTGCGATGTCAATGGGTTTTCTTTCGTGAAATCTTCGACGAAATACTACGATGATACGGCCAGGATTTTGGGGTGGGAGCACGCACGCACGCACGCACGCACTGGCACGCACGCACCGACACACAACGCATTGTCTACGTTTAGCAACATGATTCTACAAAAGCTGGCGAACAAATTGAGCATTCCCTGGCACACGCCCTTTCAAGCCGGTACGTTGTGCCTTGTTTCTTTTCTTTTCTTTTTTTTTTTGTTGTCACGCTTGGTTCCCTTTTGCATTGGCGCCTGTGATGTCTGGTATGATGTCCCTCTACCTTTGCGACGCCCTGTCGAAAGGGAGGGGGGCTCTTCAATAAATGGTTACCGTAAAACCTCACAGTCCAAGCCAAAGTATACTTGACGTTACGGTAGCTCTGTATTTTTTATTTTCAAATTTAATTATTTTCAGACGACCCCCCTTTGGTGCCCACGCCCGCCGGGCGGGTGATGGAACTGCGCTGTGTGCTTGCGGTCATACGACACGGCGACCGAACCCCCAAGCAGAAACTCAAAATGTTCGTCGAGGACGAGAGGTGCGTCGTTTCTTTCTTTCCTTTTTTTTTACCACTTATGAATAGTCCGTTACCGGAGAAAGACCTTGTAACGCATACGCAATACAGGTAGGGCAGCGAATGGCCTAGTGATGGAGAATCGGCCTCTCGCCCGCACGGTTCTGGGTTCGATTCTTGATGGAGCCACTAGATCGAGGTCTTCCCTTTCCATGGATTTTCTCGTGCCGTCGCTGCCCTAGATTACAGATGGCGTTCTTCCAAAAGTCTTTGGCTAATTTTATATGCGGCTCTAGACAGGAAGGCGTCATGGAGATGGGCATGCTGTATGAGCCATTGACGGCCTCCTTGCGTTGCCCCTAATCCATTAACAATGTAAATATATACAGTCTATATACCCTCCAATAGTGCCACAGGGCATTCAACCTATTCAACCTCTCCTTACCCGGGGGGGCACTATTGGAAAGGAGTATATTGGAAGATTTACAGTATGCTACAAGTAGAAAAATGGTTTTAGATGGTGGACGATGTTTCGAAAACACGAAGGGGAGAAACGGGGCGAACTGAAAATGAAACGACCCTCACAACTCATGGAGGTGCTGGAGCTTGCTCGACAAATCGGCGCTGAGCTGAAGCTCAGCAGAGACAAGCTGCTCGAGGAGCAGGTAATTAATTAGTTAATTGATAAACGATTTTGATGAATTTGCCGAAACAACAATACCCACAGGCGTAGCGAGCGAGCGCACGCACGCTGGCACGCTGGCACGCACGCACGCACGCTGGCACGCACGCACGCACGCTGGCACGCACGCACGAATGCTGGCACGCACGCACGAATGCTGGCACGCACGCACGCACGCTGGCACGCACGCTGGCACGCACGCTCTATTGCTGTCTCGCATGCAGGCACGCTGGCACGCACGCTCGAACGCTGGCACGCACGCTGGCACGCACGCACGAATGCTGGCACGCACGCACGCACGCTGGCACGCACGCACGCACGCTGGCACGCACGCACGAACGCTGGCACGCACGCTGGCACGCACGCACGAAAGCTGGCACGCACGCACGCACGCTGGCACGCACGCACGCACGCTGGCATGCACGCACGAACGCTGGCACGCACGCTGGCACGCACGCACGAATGCTGGCACGCACGCACGCACGCTGGCCCGCACGCACGCACGCTGGCACGCACGCACGAACGCTGGCACGCACGCTGGCACGCACGCACGAATGCTGGCACGCACGCACGCACGCTGGCACGCACGCACGAACACTGGCACGCACGCTGGCACGCACGCACGCATGCTGGCACGCACGCACGCACGCTGGCACGCACGCACGAACGCTGGCACGCACGCTGGCACGCACGCACGCACGCTGGCACGCACGCACGAATGCTGGCACGCACGCACGCCGGCACGCACGCACGCACGAACGCTGGCACGCACGCACGCACGCTGGCACGCACGCACGCACGCTGGCACGCACGCACGCACGCTGGCACGCACGCACGCACGCTGGCACGCACGCTGGCACGCACGCACGAATGCTGGCATGCACGCACGAACGCTGCCACGCACGCTGGCACGCACGCACGAATGCTGGCACGCACGCACGCACGCTGGCACGCACGCACGCACCTAGCCCGCACGCAAGAACGCTGGCCCGCACGCACGCCCGCTGGCACGCACGCTGGCACGCACGCAAGAAGGCTGGCACTCACGCACGCTCGCTGGCACGCACGCACGCACGCTGGCACGCACGCACGACCGCTGGCACGCACGCACGCACGCTGGCACGCACGCACGCACGCTGGCACGCACGCACGCACGCTGGCACGCACGCACGCTGGCACGCACGCACGCACGAATGCTGGCACGCACGCACGCACGCTGACACGCACGCACGCACGCTGGCACGCACGCACGCTGGCACGCACGCACGCTGGCACGCACGCACGCACGCTGGCACGCACGCACGCTGGCTCGCACGCACGCACGAATGCTGGCACGCACGCTGGCACGCACGCACGCACCAGGCACGCACGCACGAACGCTGGCCCGCACGCTGGCACGCACGCACGCACGCTGGCACGCTGGCACGCACGCTGGCACGCACGCACGAACGCTGGCACGCACGAACGAACGCTGGCACGCACGCACGAATGCTGGCACGCACGCACTCACTTTTCAGTACGAAAACACCCTGACGTCACCACCCAAAGAGCCGACGGCGGCTCAGCTGCGTCTCGAGCAAGTGGAGGAACGCTGGAAGAATTTCGATCAGATTAGGACCGTTCTGGAGATGTGGGCGTCTCTAATTAATTTATTGATTTATTAGGAAATTAACAAAATCAATTTCGTTGTAGGGGCGGCCATTTTTCCGGCATCAATCGAAAGGTGCAGTTGAAAAAGATGAAATTTGACCATGGCTCGCTAAGACGCGCTTGCAGTGTTAGCTCGTCGTCCGACAGCGAAGAGAACGTATCCTGGCGATTACTGTAAGTCGTGCTTTATATGCAAATTATCAGCGGTGTACATTGTTCTTCAACATAAGCCTAGCGTTATGGAACTTGTTGAGGCAATGTTGATGGATGACGTGTTAGGTGCGGATGCGTATTTACAAGTACAGTAATGGCGGATACGGTATGCATTGCTGCACAATTCTCACACATGTCAACCGTTTTATCACGTGCATATTCTTGGAATGCAATTGGGCGAGTACCCTTAATTATTCTTTTAAATATTGTTTAAACTAAAGTAATACAAGTTTTAGAAATCAAATTGATTTACGGCATTTAATAAAAAAAATACTTTAGGCTGGTAGTCAAGTGGGGCGGCGAGTTGACCACGGCAGGGGTCATGCAGGCCGAAGCGTTAGGCAAACTCTTCAGGACAATCTATCCAGGCAATCAAGACCTCACTTCTGGGGTAAGGTCTTATGTGCTTAGGCTGCACCACGACCTTACGTCGAACAGTGCGTTTGCCTTAGTCTCTCCAGGCCTTGAGAAAATTAGGCTGTCACATATTAGGCAAACCCGCACACCCATTTCAGGAGCATCACAGAGAAGAGAAGTTAGGTCTGGGCTTTCTGAGGCTGCACAGCACCTACAGACACGACCTAAAGATTTACGCCTCGGAAGAGGGCCGCGTGCAAATGACCGCCGCCGCATTCGCTAAGGTACAATGTAGATGCACTTTGTGTGTGGAGCGTTAATTTTATTATTTTTATATCGCATTTTTTGGTCTCGCATTTAGTCAGACAAAATTTAAATTTAAAAAATTAAATAAAAATAATTTGGGATTTTAGGGTTTGTTGGCGTTGGAGGGGAGGCTGCCGCCGATTTTGGTTCAAATGGTCAAATCGGCGAATACCGACGGATTGTTGGACGATGACGCGGCCGGTATGGCATTGTTAGCTTTTTTTAATTTTTTTTTTCGCTTTTACGCGCGCTCGGAACCATCGAATATATCCAACATCCATGTGAATCCATGCATGCATGAAGCCAATAAAATCATTGTCAGTATTAATAGTCCTAACAGTAAATATTTAGATAATACCGTAAGTCCTTGAATAGTGCCCCAGGGTTACCATTGCAACCTCTCTCTGCCCAGGGTTACCATTGGAGTTGTATTGCGTTCCTTAGGTGATTAAAACAGTCAAAAGTACCTGGAATGTCATTCATTGATGGGTGTAGTACGTAAATACTGCTTGATTTGTGTCCCTGTATAGCGCAAATCGTACTTATTGCTCCCAGGGCACTATTGGAGAGGGGGCACTATGTGGGGATTTACGGTATCCGCAATAAGAAAATTGACTTCGTGATGTAATTCAGCGAATTTCAAAAATCCCACAAATTCAGCGCGCCAGTTTCAAAGCGACTTGAAAAAGTTTCTGGGCTCTTTTCTGCAAGTGGACAAAGAGCTGACGAGGGCGGACATCGAAGCTCTGAACCCCCTGGGCGTCAAATCGATTAGGGAAGCGCTGGAATTCATTCGGAGGCCCAAAGCGATGTGCGAAGAAATTCATCAGCACTTGCAGAGAATGGTGAATCTCATACACGAGTACAAGAAGTCGAAAAAGGGTGCGTGCGTGCGTGCGTGTCGGTGCGTGCGTGCGTGCGTGCGTGCCGGTGCGTGCGTGTGTGTGTGGGTGGGTGCGTGTGTGCGTGCGTGGCGGTGCGTGCGTGCCGGTGCGTGCGTGTGTGTGGGTGCGTGCGTGCGTGCGTGCGTGTCGGTGCGTGCGTGCCGGTGCGTGCGTGTGTGTGGGTGCGTGCGTGCGTGCGTGCGTGTCGGTGCGTGCGTGCCGGTGCGTGCGTGTGTGTGGGTGCGTGGGTGCGTGCGTGCGTGCCGGTGCGTGCGTGTGTGTCTGGGTGCGTGCGTGCGTGCGTGTCGGGTCGGTGCGTGCGTGTCGGTACGTGCGTGCGTGTGCCGGCGCGCGTGCGTGTCGGTGCGTGTCGAGTGCGTGTGTTTGTTCGTCTTTAGTTGTTTTTCATTTATATTTATTAAAAGTTCCATTTTTTCAGAAAGCATTTCACTCTACCTAAACGAAACTTGGACGCTGGTGGAGCAACGCTGGGAGAAGTTGCTGAGAGACTTCAAAAAAGAAACTGTGGGACGAAATGGCGCTAGCGAGAATTTTGACATTTCCAAAATTCCAGATATTTACGATACTATCAAATACGGTGGGTGGAAACGAGCTCAAATTTGTCAAAACAAAAAACTAAAACTAACGCTGTAAGATATTAATTCACCAAAAAACAACGATTTTTAGGAAGTGTGCGGTTTTTGGCTAGTTAGAAATGAAATATTCCTTTTCTCGCTATTTTTTTTTGTTTTACAAATAAGAATTAATTTAAATATTTTCAGACATGGAGCACAATCCAGATTTGTGCGTCAACGAGAAGGGAGAATTTGAACGCATGTACGTTTGCGTGAAGAACATGGCCGATGTTATCGTGCCGCAGGTGGGGACAGATATACTTACTATTTATTTATTTATTTATTAGCCTATTGGTTTATTCGAGTAATACTATGATAATTTCGAGAATCACATGCTTGTGCGAAAGTCACCAGTCTAGGCATTTTTTGCTATCAGTCGACTAGTTCGTTTGCCGATGAAATCCTGTTGTCGATTTCAATTAAACAATTTTAGCGATTTAACAATTCCATCGATTTGCACGAATCGAAGCCAGTGATTTAGTCGAATCACAGCGTCCCATGTCACCGGTATTGAGTCGGTCTTGGCAAAATACGACAGTATTATTTTCATTTTTCAGTCTATTTTTTCTAGGAATACGGTATCCGTCGGGACGCGAAGCTAAGCATAGCGCAACGGGTCTGCACCCCGTTGGTCGCGAAAATTCGCGGCGACCTGCGGCGCTGCATCGAGGGCGAGGACGAGGGCGACGACGAATCCCTGACCAGATTAGACCCCCGGTACCGTAATCACTACAATAGTACCCCCCCTCATCCTTAACCCCCATACATGTAACCGGCAGTGGCGTAGCCAGGATTTGGATTTGGGAGGGGCAAGACTGCTGTTTGTGTCTAATCGGGAATTGTCGTAAGGGTACCCCCTTTGGAAAAAAATCGGGTCTCTGAAAATCTTGGGAGGGGCAAGCGCCCCCCTGCCCCCCCCCCCCTGGCTACGCCTCTGGTAACCGGGTTTCTGAAGTGGGGGAGTGTCGGAGACCTTTCTGGGGGGGGGGGGGGGGGTACGCAGATTTGAAGAGGGAGGGGTGCCAGAAGGGACAAGTGTACCTAAATAGTGTCTAAATAGGCACTTTTTAATCGAAAATAGGTAAAAAAATGCGATAAAATAGGCTATAAATCGCGTTATTTAGCTGTTATATGACCATGTTGACCATATATGACCATATATGACCATGAGAAGGTCAAAAAACGTCCCCCACCCCAGTTGCATGTATGCCCCCCCCCTCTCGAAGAGTGTGGTTTCAGGAAAGCAGAGTTTGAGTTAAAAGAAAAGGTGCCACCTGGCAGTACTGAAGGGACCCAGCCCAGACGCATTTCTATTTAGTTTTTTGTTAGCTATTTTGGTGGAAATACAAAAGCCGATTTGTTGCATTCTGGGAGGTTGCGTAGAGGGGGACGGTTGAGTTTCGACTTTGAGTTGCAGCTGGATGAGTCGCCATCAGGATTGGGACGTTTAAAACACTAAAAATTATTTATTAATGATATTATTTTCATTGATCTCCTCTCGAATATTCCATGATCAGTTCAGGGCCTCGCAAGGGATCGCGACTCCGTTGAGACACGTCAGGACGCGGCTGTACTTCACGAGCGAATCGCATCTCCACACCCTTATGAACCTGTTCAGATGGGGCGGTTTGGTACAGGATGTGCGTGGTTTTTTTAAATGTTTTTTGTTTTGTATACCGTAAGGCCTCTAATTAACTCCATTCGAAATTACCCCTTTCCATCTACAATTCCCATTTGTTTTGTTAGCCCCCCAGCATTCCTCTACCTTCCTCACAACGTTCTATGGCGTAAAGTGCACTACCAAAATTAGATTAGATTTTTTTAGATTATACTTTTAGATTTTGTTTAGACGGCCAACGACAAGAAATGGCAGCGCGCCATGACCTTTTTGTCGGGGGTCAGCGATCTGAACTACATGACTCAAATTGTGGGTTCGCCCTTTGTCGCGTTCGTGCGTTAGTGCCGGTTCGTGCGTGCGTGCGTGCCGGTGCATGCGCGCGTGCGCGCGTGTGCGTGCTTGCGTGCGTGCGTGCGCGCGCGTTGCGTGCGTGCGTGCGTGCGTGCGCGCGCGTGTGCGTGCTTGCGTGCGTGCGCGCGCGTGGCGTGCGTGCGTGCGTGCGTGCGTGCGCGCGTGCGCGCGCGTGCGTGCGTGCGCGCGCGTGCGTGCGTGCGCGCGCGTGGCGTGCGTGCGTGCGTGCCTGCTTCGCGTGCGTGCGTGTGTGCGTGCGTGGGTGCGCGCGCATGTGAAACGGCTGCCGACGCATTGACCCCGCTAGGTGATTCGTAAAACAGGCAAGCACGCACGCGCACGCACGCACGCACAGGTGCTGATGCTCTATGAGGACAACCGGGCGGTGGACCCGGAAAAGCGGTTCCACATCGAGTTGATGTTTTCGCCCGGTCTCTATCCCTGCTTCATGACCGAAAAGGAGAAGATTTACGAGAACAGATACGGGTAATAAAATCACCAGTGTATCGATCCCTCCCTCTTTGAAGTTTCCGACTGTTTGCGCAGTTGGGCTAAGGCGTTGGCTCCAAACCGCAAGGTGCGCAGTTCAATCCTCAGCGTGGCAAGACTGCCAAAGAACAGTAACCCCTTGGGCAAGGCGCTAACGCAAAATCTGTGCCCCCTGATCGCTGTTCTCATTGAGTCGATCGGTCTTGTAGAAGGCAGAGGGTAACCAAGGACCCATGTCCCCCTCTCGCCTGAGATTTCGGTCTCAAACCACAAAACAATTCTCACAATGAACTTTTGACGGGTGGGGGGGGGTGGGAATTTTGATGGGGGGGCTTTTGTCGCATAGTCACCCCACCACTATACGCAGAACCACTGGCGGGTCCAGAAAAAATTTTCGGAGGGGGGAGGGATTTTGCAGAAGCGAGGAGCACCCTGCTGAACTTTTTGCATGTTGGGCCACTTTGGCAGTGGTTTGGACACCTAATGGGTCCATGTTTGACGATTAACGAATATATACGGCGCCGCAGGCGAAAATTTTGCTGTTTTCGACCACCTACAAGCAATTTTATGCTGAAAACTAGGCGCACCAGGCGCGTTTCTTCTCCCACCGCCCGTCCCTTTCTCCCTTTTCCCTCCAAGATTTCCGATTTCGGGAAGGGGGAATTCCCCCTTTCCCCCACCCCTGGATCCGCCGTTGCGCAGAGCACTCACCACGAACTCCCATCCCCATGACCCCTTTGGAAGTGCACACTGTCTATGGTTAGTATGATGGACCATAAAACCCGAAGTCACCTTGAATAAGGCCGCCCGCCCCTATTAGGGGGGGGGGGGGGGCAGAGTTGTATTCCCTCAGCTAACTAGGAAAACACTCTGATGCAGCGCTGATTCTTTTGCCCATGTTGTCCTTGCGCAAACTCCCCCTTAATCAATTGCGCCTTTATTAAGACCCATTTAAAATGAGTAGACGCTTTTCAATACCCCTTTTAAGGCTGATTCACAATTAACGGTCTTCCCATCGGTCTCGGTCTCGGTCTCGGTCTCGGTCTCGGTCTTCCCATGCCAAACAGCGAAGACCGATGCGAAGACCGAGACCGAGACCAAGACCGACGATGTTGGGAACTTTGAACATTTGCTCCGGTCTTCATCGGTCTTCATCGGTCTCGTGTTGAACGCGCGCGCTACCGTAGTCACGCTTTACTATAGCCGTCACCCTCAAAGAATTTGTCGGTATTCGCATAAGCGTAAAGCGACTAGGAAATTAGCCGAAATTGAAAACAAGGAAAGTTTACGATGCGTCGTATTCAACAGGTGGAGGCGGCGCCGGCTCCTTGGATAATTGACGACTGCTCTTATACCAAAAATCCAAAAAAAACGGCGGCGGCATGACTGCACATCTCTAAAGACACGGCGGCGGGAAAATCTGCGCCGCCATTGCATACGTCAAGGTGGACGGGCTCGACGGCATTGTCCTACATTTTCTGTAAGTCGGCAAAAGCGGCAGCGTCAGCGGCAACGGTGTCGACGGCGGCGCTGACGAGGACGACAGCTCCTGTAGCGGCGTCCGCGCCCCTGGCGGCGGCCAGAAGCGCTGGCGGCGGTCTGCGTCTGCCGCACAATGTCTGTCTGTTTGTCTGGTGGTAGTGCGTTCCCGTCGTCTACTGCGTGTGCTTTTTGTTTCCTACGGAAGTCGCATAAAACATGAAACAGGTCGAAAACAAGGGCCACAGTACGCTCTTTAATACGCTGACAGGCGCGCATTTAACCGAAGATCATTGAAAGACCGGAGGCAACGCGTCGTCAATTTGGCATGGGTCAAAAAGTCCGAGACCGAGACCGAGACCGATGCGAAGACCGAGACCGAGACCGAGACCGATGGGAAGACCGTTAATTGTGAATCAGCCTTTACGGTACGCACAAAGCGTTTGAAACTTGTAGCTCGAAAGGTTCCGACAAGAAGCTCCATCGACACAACACCGAGAACTCGGCCCCATGACGAAGAGCCCAAGAAGCAGTAGCGATCCCAGGGAAAAGGGGCCCTCTCGGAAGGGTTTGTCCTTTCTTTTTCGCCTAAAGTACAATGCACACTCACTGTACAATGCAGTTAGAGCTTTGTCGTCAGCACGTTGTGAAGCGACGTTGGACAGCCATTGTGAAACGAGCAAAAACAAGGAAAGACTAACGAGCCTGCATTTAGACTGCATAGAATCGATTGATCGAAGTAGTTTGGTATTAGTTGTTACCCCGTACATACATGCGTTCCAGTGCGTGTAGCTTTTTTGAACTGTACATATTGATCAGAGCAGAGCACCCAGGAATTCAGAGTCGGAACTGCTGGCCGCTCAGCCGTCGCCGACACCGCCGTTCTCCGACAACGGCGTCGTCGGCGCCTCGCTGTCGACGCAGCCGTCGTCGACGGCTGACGACTCCGACGCCGCCTCCGTCGGCAGCGGCGAGTCGGCAGCGCTGCCGACGCTGCTCCGCGGCCGGCCGTCCCTGTCGGCGTCGACGTCCCTCGACGCCGAGCTGTCGACGGCGCTCGACGGCTGTCGACGCCGTCGACAGACGTCCACGGACGCCGCCGCAGCTGCCGACGAGCTGTCGACGGCTTCGTCGCCAGCGACGGGCGGACCGCCGCCGGTGCGGATTTTCCGGATTTTGGGTGTTGTTGTTGGTGTTGTTGTTGTTGTTGTTGTTGTTGTTGTTGTTGTTGTTGTTGTTGTTGTTGTTGTATGTGTGTGTGTGAGGGCCGCTTCTGTGATCGCGAGGGTCAGACCACCCGACCCTGGAAGGCTGGTTCCCATAACTAACTGGCCGGAATGGTAGGGCTGATTCAAGGGACGCCCAGGACATGCAGCTCCCAGAGGAGACCAACCTGCTGTCCAGACGGCTCCGCTGGCCATGTCCCCAGCACACACATTACTGTTTTCCCTTCTGCTGAGGCACGAGTCATGGAGAGGGGCACAGACGTCCAGAAAAAGGCCACGCGTATTCAGCGCAAGGATGAACCCGAGAAAAGTCGATCCACTGGATGGGAAGCCCTAGAGAATCGAACCCCGAACCTTGCGATCATGACTCCAATTTTCTACTACTAGGCCATTGTGTCGACATTTTTTTTTATTGGTACATGGTCGGAGCCGTCTGGACAGCAGGTTGGTCTCCTCTGGGAACTGTATGTCCTGGGCGTCCCTTGAGCTGCCGGCCATTCCGGCCCGTTAGGGGAGCCAACCAACCTCACGTGATCGGGCTGACTGGGTCTCATCTCTCACTAGCAGTGGTCAATGATGCGTGGTGACCAGAGAGAGGCCCCCGCGATCATAGAAGCGGCCCACAAAAAAATTTTCTCTGTCGGTATCGGAAAATTGCTGCTGGAACCCTTCTAGTCGGCGGCGCCTGAGTCCCGCTGGCTGGTGATCCAGCGTCGACAGAAGTCGGACGAATTCTCGACAGAGGAGATCGGCTTGAATTTTGTCGCGCTCAGCGAAATCAACGACCGACACGAAAATATCAGTGTGTTTGGGGTTTTTTTAATCGGCGCGAAAGCAAATAAACTCGCTGTAGTCTCCGATAAATTAAAATAAATTGAAAAGTATCTAAAGAAATGTGTTAAATAAATGTTAGAAAATTTTGCTATTATTTCAGCCAACGCCGAATTGGCGCGCCACTCTCCGCCGCCCTCCCCGCCACCGCAACCGTCCCACCATCTAAGCGTCAACGTCGAATTGCCGCCTACCGGTTAAAAATTAGTGAAATTGCGAAATTAAATTAATAAAACCATTTTTAGCAGATGATCACAAAAGCGACGAAGTGATCGACAGCGACTTCTCGCCCGCACTCATCATGAAGAGCTGCAGCGAGCTGGACTGCGTCCGCGTGAGACCAGGTACGGTACGCAAATCTGGGTACGGTATTCGCGTTGGCATAGGGAATGCCTGTGTGTGTGTGTGTGTGTGTGTGTGTGTGTGTGTGCGTGCGTGCGTGTGTGTGTGTGTGTGTGAGATACCGCAATCCCCATTTGAAACTGTTTGAAGAAATTTTTATAATAGATTAATTTTATTAATTAATTAATTCTTTCAGCAACGGATTCGCCTCTGCTGAACGTTAGTCCCAACGCCCCGGCGTCCACCACGGACGACGCTGGCCCGTCTTACAGTTTGTGAAAAAAAAATAATTAAAATTTTTGAAATGTTTGCATATACAAATTATTCTACCGTACCTAAGGTCCCCACTCTCTACATACCGTACCCTGTCTCCCAGGGAAGCTTCTGACTTTGTACAAAACTGTCGAATTTGCAAGTTTGCAACGGATGGTAAGTGCTCACAGAACGTTCCCCCTCTAAAGAACGCCCCCCCTTCTAAAGAGCCGCCTACAAAGAGAGCCCATAGCTGAGTGCGAGAGTCTGAAGACTGGGCTGGGGCGTTCTGTAAATAATAAAAACAACTTGAACTATTTCCAAAGCGTGAAGAGACGTAAATGCAGAAATACAGTAGTTTTCAGCGCGACGCCTACCGTACAAGTTCAAGCATCACACGGTCAACCTATTGGGCGACATAGACAACCGACTCATTAGCACGAGCGTCATTAACGGACCGCTGTCGCACGCCGCCGCGAGGAAAACGTCGACCAGTGAGATTTTAAATTAAAAAGTCGTTATTTAAATTTAAATTTGAGAATTGAATTCAACGGAGTAGGCAAGATTCAGGGCGGTAGGTTGAGCACGCACGCATCCACACACGCACGCACACACCTGCACTCACCCACGCATGCGCATACCTGTAACCGGGTCTGGAAGAGTGGGGGGGGGGGGGTAAGTGGCCGAATCTTGTGGGCGGGGGGTGTCGTGTCTGGAGCTGGTTATTTAGGTGAGGGTAGCTGGTCATTTTTTGAGTTATACTGGTACTTTTTGGTCAAAAAAATGGGTGTAAATAAAGTGTAAACAGTGTTATTTAGCCGTTTTATGGCATAACACTGAAAAAACACTAAAATACACCAACTTTTACGCACTCTTATCGTCTTAGACAGAGTGAAACTCCCTTGGGAAAATTCTATGGGGGGGGGTGAAAAATAGTTACCCCCAACTCCCCTCCCCCCCCCAGTTACAGGTATGCACAACCACTACTTGCCAAAACCAATTTGTCTAATTTGCATACCGGTATTCACCATATGGCACGTGGTTTAGATCCTGCCGTTCTGAGCACCGCCGTCATAGCGCGCAGTAACAGCGCGCCGCGTCTACAGGTCTACAAGGCCGAAGACCATATCAACGTGTCTGGTGGGCTTTTATTGGAGGTGGACCACTACCGTAACCTTTAGAATGCCTTTGGCCGCATGCTCGCAGTACAGTGCCCATTTCGCGTACGCATTGGCCCTACAGTAAAACTCGTGTGATGTAAGATGTTGCCAGGTTGTGAACCATGTTGGATCGCCTAGATTTTGATAAAGAAACAACCTCTTTCTAGTTGCTGCTCTAAATGAGACTGTTTTACTGTCTTTTTTTAACTATTTTATGTGACGTTTTGCTCTTTTACTCCCAGGGCGGCACTATTAGAGCAGTATTAGTTGAAAGGTTATTGAAGAGTTGTGGAAAAAAGGCGATTGCAGTGCTGGGATTCGAACCCAGGTCTCAGGGTTTCCGGGCCTGGATGCTAACCACTTATGTTCCACTGGTTACGGTAGTTACGGTAATTGACAGCTTTTGACTTTCAGAGATCAAGCGCTTTTGGCCGCCCATGCGTTCCCTGGAGCTCCTGCATGACAGCCTCTCTTTCAAGTCGGTGTGCAATGCTACCGTATTATAGGCCTGGTACCTATGTTGTTGTTGCTGCTGTTGTCGGATTTGGGGCAACGCTAGGAGGCCAGCAATGGCCCATAATAACATATACACCCATCTCCATGCCTTCCCGTCTAGAGCCGCATGCCAAAGACATTTGGAAGAACGCCATCTGTAATCTAGGGCAGCGACGGCACGAGAAAATCCATCGAAAGAAAAGTCCTCGCTCTAGTGGCTCCATCAAGAATCGAACCCAGAACCGTGCGCGCAGGAGGCCGATTCTCTGCCACTAGGCCATAAGTCTAAGACGCGAGTTAGGATTTGTTGACTTGTGCAACGCTGTGTGCGGCGTGTTAATACTGGCGATATTGTTTTGGCTGGGGAAAATGACGTAATTTCGGTCACTAAAATGGTTTTCGTTTTCAGGCAAGTGGACGAGTTTTTCCAGAAGATTCTCACGTTTCGCACGCCCATGCCGTCGCCGCCCAAGACGCCCCTGAGTATCTCTAGAGAGAACTCAGATTTGCATAGTGGGTTACTGTACGTGTGTTCTGTGTGTGCGTGCCGGTGCGTGCGCGCGCGCGCGCCGTTGCGTGCGTGTTAGCGTGAGTGCGTGCGTGCGTGCCGGTGTGTGTGCGCGTGCGTGCGTGCCGGTGCGTGCGTGCGTTTGTGTGTGCGTGCGTATGTGCGTGCGTGCCGGTGCGTGTGCGCGTGCGTGCGTTTGTGTGTGCGTGCGTATGTGCGTGCGTGCCGGTGCGTGTGCGCGTGCGTGCCTTTGTGTGTGTGCGCGTATGTGCGTGCGTGCGTGCCGGTGCGTGTGTGCGTTTGTGTGTGCGTGCGTATGTGCGTGCGTGCGTGCGTGCCGGTGCGTGTGCGCGTGCGTGCCTTAGTGTGTGCGTGCGTATGTGCGTGCCGGTGCGTGTGTGCGTGCGTGTGTTTGTGTGTGCGTGCGTATGTGCGTGCGTCCGTGCCGGTGCGTGCGTCCGTGCCGGTGCGTGCGTGCGCGCGTGCGTGCGTGCGTGCGTGCGTGCGTGCGTGCGTGCGTGCGTGCGTGCGTGCGTACGATCGTACGTATGTGCGTGGGAAATTGCCAGGCAGTCAATCGGCTACGCCGGGGCATGCGAAGCGCTCGTCGCCAGACCGCACCCTGCGCGACACGGTCAAGAAGCTGACGAAGCTCAACAATGACACCTTGGGCAATTAATTGGTAATTGCGGCTAGCTAGTGAATCAGTCGTGTCAAGCTACAATTCTCAGCTGGTTTTCTAGAGCAAGGTCGTGCTCGCTCGTGGCTCTATCTACGCTGCAATGGGGACGTGAAGTGGCTAAGCTTGTAAAGTACAATACATTCGTAGAACCGAATGTGTAGAATGTCGATGCAGTACAGTGACTTGCGTAAATGGACATATGTACGTTTTGTCATTTGTTCGTTTTGTTTGCCGTGTTTGACTGAGTTTTGAAATAAAACCGAGTGTAATACCAGAATGTATAGCGTTTTTGACCATTTTTGACCAAAAAGTACCAGTATAACTCAAAAAATGGCCGGATACCCCCTCCCACTTTTTGCTCCAGACACCTCCACCCCCAGAATTTGGCCATTTACCCCCCCCCCCCCCTCGTCCCGACCCGGTTACCGGTATGCACGTGCGTGCGTGCGTGCGTGCGTCCGACGCGACATCACCACGACCGCGCGCATGCGCACCTTGCTCGCACTAAGCCGTACTACCTGTTAGCTGAAGCTCGTGCCTCCTGTAATTCCAGGCTGAACCCGCAAGCGATAACACTGACGTCTTCTTGGCAAAAAGCTCTCGATTAGTTCAACCGCAAACAGTTGAAAAACGGTGAAGTTAAAGCCCTTGTTTCGCAAAATGACAGTCGGTGCCGATTGTGGTAAATCAGCAAGACGTTCCGACACACGTTCCCCACTGCACTGCAACACCCGCGCATGCGTGCAGCGTAATGGAATCTCGATTACGACGACGACGACGACGCTTAGGTATTCCAGTGGCGCGAACGCTTGCGCAGACTACCCGCACAGAACACGCAACCCGCAATCGTGGTCAACAAAAAAGGTCAGGAGTGGGCGACACGAGGCCCGCAGAGGAAATAACGTCAAGACACCCCTTGACCGATCAGTCATAAGGACAGTCTTTCTTGTTGTAGCAACAGCAGTATCTGTATATGGAACGTGGTCCGCCGAGTGGCTTAAGCCAGTCGGCGACGCTGCACGACTTCGCTTCCTCGACGGCGTTGAAGAGGAAGGGCTGGAGGGCGCCCTGCGACTCGGCGACGGCCAGGGAGTGCGCACAGAAGTAGCGCCGTCTCGCGTCCCCCACCCCCACCCCCGCCATTGCCCCGGCCCGGCCCGGCGCAGCCGAAGCTGCCAAGCACACAGTCCGTCTCGGCGCGGTAGTCGGCCTCCGCGGTCATGACGAGGAAGGTGTGCGGCGCGTGCTCGTGCGGAACGATCAGCGCCTTCTGGTGGGCGACAAACCAAGCGGCTGTCTCGTAGTCTTCGTCCAAGGCTGCCTGCGGCCAGCCTATCCGAGCAGAACACGTCAGCACCGTACAGAGCAGAGCATGCATGCCATAACTTAATGCGCGTTTAAAAATGCGCGTTTACCGTCTCCGGCGCGGTGGGGGTGTTGGGGGTGGTGGGGAATACTCAGTTCAGTATGCACCAGTATGCACATCCAGTATGCACATCCCTTTAAACCCTCTTTGGGGGGGACAGTGAAAAGTTGCACACCGGAATGATACTCTGTTAGATCTCCCTTCCTGTTCACCTTTCGTTGTTTTCCTTCGCCGTTTTCGCGCACTATTTCGAAAATGGTGCCCGTTTCCGAAACTTTTGTGAACGATGTTGAGACGGCGAAGTCACTCTTGCTTGGCAAGAGGGGTACGGGCGCCGACGAAGTCGAATTTGTGTCCACTGTCCCTCACCGACTGCCGTCCGGACAAAAGAAAGCGTCTTTCTTCATCGACTGTCGCCCCCTGAAGGATGACAAAGATGTTTTCGTGGATTCTTACGGGAAGTGGGGCCAGCATTGCTCCACCAATGTACGAGCCTTTGACAAAGGTTACGTACACATTTGTTTTATTTTATAACGAGAAGAACGAGATTTCAAAAATAACATTGGTTCTTTAGACATGCGGTCAATGGGGAGGAAACGCAAGGCGCACAATGAGGAGTGGGTCTACTGTGTTAGAGGGTATAAGTACGTCCACCCTTCAGTTGGCGAAGGGCAGTTTGCCAAATGGATTTACAGTCTTCAAAAGCGTACGGGCGGCACAGTCGAGCGCTTGCGTGCGCTCATTTCGTACAGGTATTTCGTTGTTCCTTTTGAGAAGCCACGCACGCACGCACGCACGACACACAAAGTGTATGCGCGCGTGTCACCGTTGTGCATGCACTCTATGGGCTTGTTCTTGTATGAGCTTTCTTTGCTGACAGCTACGACAGCGACATGCCGTTGGAAGAGCTCAGCCCTGTGCCGTATGGAGCCTCCTCGGCGCCCTTCTACCACACGCGACCGAGCGTCTTGGCCGAGATGCGCGAGAGGGCGGGACACCTCGCGCCCAGAGAGAATGTCCAGGCCACTCTCGAGGACGCCGGAGGACTAGCGGCCCTTGAGAGTCCAATCTTCGCTGCCAGAAATAGGCAGCAGGTATTGTTGGTTCAAATCCTGTTCAAATCCTCCAAAGACAAACGCTGAGCGCTGTAGGCCGCGCGACGCTCTGTCGACGCTGCCGGTGCCCGGAACGACGCAGCGGGTCGCCGGTCAGGCCCAGACTTCAACAAGCTACTGGATTCCATTGCCATAGGCCGCTTTGTCCCACACGCGCAACCGGACAAAAACAGCAAGGGCGAAGCCTGCTTTTACATTTTTCTTGGTATGGCTCAGTTAGCAGGGACAGATCCAGCATTTTCTGACAGGGGGGGGGGGGGAGTGGGAGGAGGCAAAGTCCATGTTTTTAACATAAATTTGTAGGTATCGTCTATAGCATATCTGTTTGTAGCTAGCGAGAACATACTGAGCACGTTCAAGCGAGTCTGTGTAACCGACGCCAGCGGCCGAAGCGCGCAGTCGAAGCGACCGGTTCACATCGACCTCACCTACAAAATCGCAGGTCCTCATGTCGGCCTCGTTGGTTGCTGGGTGAAACATCCCATGGTGACCAACCAAAGAAACGGTGGGTCCCTTCAAAGCGTTTGTGTCACTCAAATCGTTTCGTTAACATTAAACGTCAAAGTTTGACGGTCAAACAGTATCGTTGTTAGGCAAGGAGGCGCTTGTGCCCGTCGCCTTCGTGCTGACGTCGACTCAGGACGCGAGCGTCTACGAGTACCTTGGCGAGCGCTTGCGACGAGAGTGCGGCCTCACGGCGGCCAACTACGTGTGGGCCTTCGTGGGAGACGGGGACAAGGCGCAGCTCAAGGGGCTCCAGTCGACCTCGCTCTTCAGCAAGCAGCGCACGCAGTTCATTCCCTGCGTCCTACACGTCCAAGAGAACTGCAAGACGAAGATGCGCGAGCTCGGCTTTTCGGACGAGCACATTGTCGTGAGTACATTCATTGTGCGTGCGCGCGTGTTTGTTTCCGTCATCTGTCATCGCGTGTTTGTGTTGCTATTACAGGATACACTGGGGGAAATCTTTGGGCGCGAGGTCGATTGCCCAGGCGGCAAAGTCAGAGAAGGCGGGTTGGTGGACGAGGAGACGCGGGGCATGTTCATGTGCAAGCTGGAGGTACGATAGCTCAACTGGAGGTACTCGTGTTGGGTGCAACCCATCGCTGTAACGGGGGGGGGGGGGTTTACCACCCCCAGACGAAAGTTTACCCCTCCCCAACCCCCCCCCCCCCCAACCCCCCCAGGATGGTCTCAGACCCCCCCCCCCCCCACTTCAAAAACCCGGTTACATGTATGGTTCAAACGGCAAGCGATCATTGTTAGGTTCTCAAAGAGAATTGGGACGAGCGGCAGGCACGTGGGAGCAAGAAGGAAGAGCGTCATCAGAAGTTCAGCGAGTACTTTCTGCTGAACAAAGCCGATCTCCGCTTGTCTCACCGAGAAAAAGTGCGGCTCAATTTCGGCATGTTTCTGTAATCTAGTTGGTTGGGGTGTCACCCATGTTGAACAGTAGCCAATTATGGATCCGCTGTCGTGTATCGCTATTTGTCGGCTTCGCTTTGTCATTCGTGTTGAGTGCAGTCGTTTGTCATAATAAATCACACTCAACTGCTCAGCAAACATACACTAAAACGTCGTCAACGGCATTTGTTCATCTTCCTGCTCTGTCGCATTGTGGTAGAAGGCGAAAAGCGGAAGAATATCTAAAGCAAAGAATTTCTATCAAATAGTGCGCAAAAAACGGCGGAAAAAACAACGAACGGTGAACGGGAAGGGAGATCTAACAGAGTATCATTCCGGTGTGCAACTTTTCACTGTCCCCCCCAAAGAAGGTTTAAAGGGATGTGCATACTGGATGTGCATACTGGTGCATACTGAACTGAGTATTCCCGGGTGGTGGGGGTGTTGGGGGTGAATTTTATGTAACGCCAGTTACATAAATCCATTCACTCACTCATAAATCCATCCATTCACTTCAATAAAGCGACCAGAAGAACAGAAGCGATACCGATTCCGTGAGTTTTATTCGTTTTTATGGGCCGCCATTCTGGAATACAACCAAAACCTGAACGTTACATATGATGACATACCTACTTTTAGAAACTGAAACGTCCAGCTTTACGATTATGACACGCTCGGAATCACGCTTTATATACAGTACAGGGTACTCGGGTATATACTCGGAATATACAGGGTTGGCCATTTATCTATCGTCCGTTTCATTTTACTTTAACTTCAGCGTTTTGCTTCAAATCTGCTTGATATTTTAGGACACGGTACGTACGTCCAGAGAATTTTATCCCTCAAAAAAAAAATAATTGAGAAAATTGGTCCACTACAGCACCAGCTGTCAAAAGTTTTTCTTCAAGACTTTTATTTCTTTGGGTAAATGGCTTGTTAGGTATAGCAGCCTGTTCATTAGAAAACTGTAGAGCGGGGCCATCGTTCACTGGTAAATACCGGGCTGGTATCCACCCCCAAATCTGAGTCTCTACTGTACTGGGCAGGTATCCACCCCACGTAATCAAACTTTAAGAACACTTCATGGTGCACAGAGCATCACAGCGGCACAAATGGACGACAGAGCTCATAGTACACCAGCTGAACGACCCCTGGCCGAGTATCTGAGAAAAATGCAAGAATGGAAATTTCCTAATATCGACATAATGGTGTGGTGGTGGTGGTAGTGGGTAGCTACTAGCTAGCAACTCAGCAAATCGTTTAATGCATCGCTTCACCAACACACGTAATTCTTTTAAACGATAGATAAGCACATATTCGAGTAATTTAAATTTGATCGATTTGTCAATAACTGAAAGTTAGGTTTAAGTTTCCATTTAATCGTGTTCAATAATTCGCAAAGTGAATGACACTCCGCAATCACGAGTGTCGGCCAGGGTCGACGAAGCAAACAAGTCAGAGTTCGTTTGGCTGACGCACTGATGAGAAACGATTGATCTACATGCCCACCTATGTGTTCATGGTAAAAACGCTAACCCGTTAAATGCGTTAAAAATAAAAGAAAGCATACAATCCACACTTGTTCATAGCTATTCAGACCATGGGCGCGCGTGTACACATAGATTACGTGGGGTGGATACCTGCCCGGTACAGTGGAGACTCAGATTTGGGGGTGGATACCAGCCCGGTATTTACCCGTTCACTCACACCAGGGCAAGCCCAACGTTCCAGACCCAATACAGGAGTTTCGAGCTGTTTTTGGCGAAATCGTGGCTACAATGTCAATGAGGCAAATACCTTGCTGGCTCACCGTGAGCGCCATGCAAATTAGTAGAAAGTGACTTCGGTCATATTGAAGTGCATTATTCGCTATGTAGTTAGCCCATACGTGTAGATTGGTCCAAAAGCCAGGGGGGGGGTGGCTGGGGGTTTCGAGGGGGGGGGGTTCTAGAGCCATCCCGGGTAAAATGTCCGGGATTGGAAATTTTGGAGGAGGGGTTGTCGAAGTGGAAGATTTCGCACCAAAATAGCGCGTAAATCGGTGCTTTTTGGTCCAAAATGTGCCAAAACAACGCCTAAATAGCACTTCTTAAGCGTTTTTGGGTCACACTACAATGAAAAAGGACACAAAAACACGCATATTCACCCAATTTTTCAATAATGACAGACGTTTTCCCACAACTTATCCTGGATGGTGATGATGGCCAGGGGGGGGGGTTCCTCCCGCCAAAAAGCGGGACGGCTATAGCCAGGGGGAGGGTGAACCCCCCATAAACCACCCCTGAGCCCACGTATGAGTGAGCCAATTGTATCAATTTTTTGGGGATAAAATTCTCTGCATATATACAGGGTGTTTGTTTATATCCCCACAAAACGAATTATGTAAAATATGTGTATATGTATATCTTGCACTTATTTCACAGGTGGTCGCTGCAGTATGGAACGTCTTCCCTGCACAGCATTAGCAGAAATTGTGGCGAACCTGTCGCTGCGAGACATCGCGACGTTGAGACTCACTGCTCCGTTCTTCGCCTTTCAGCTGTTCCCAGCTGACAATGGCTGGCTCGTGGGCGCCTGCGAAATGACTGTTGTATTGCCGTCTACTAACTGCGAGTATACAACCTTTTACGATCCGCTGGTTCGTCGGATTGGACGCATTTTACAAGGGCGACGAAAATGTTTTGCTAAAGGGGGGGGGGGGAGGGTGACTTTCTTGCAAAAGAGGCACCAACGTTGCAGGAGAAATTTTCTATCTATGAAACCAAGCAGTGAACTGCACTGGTTTAGAACTTTTTAAAAACATGTTCTACAGCGGTGTAGGAATAATTTTCGTAAACACCCACCTGCAAAAATTTTGCTAATCGGGCTGCCTGGAGATCCTTCGTCCCCCTCCCCATTTGTGAGGGCCTAGTGTGCACGACGCACCTGCATGCTTGCGCGCGTTCTATCTAAGAATGAACGAATGGCTGCAGATAATCGACCTGGTGACCGCGAAACGCATTCGAAGCGTCTGCCATCTGCGGTTTACTGCGAAAGGGACCCCTGTCCTGGAATTGGAAGGATTCCTGCAGAAATGCCGCCAACAGTTTCCATCGAATCAGCGTGGGGACATGCTGCACTTGCATACTTTTATGCTTGGATCGGTTGGTTCATTGTTCTGTCGTTGTGGATGGCTGATTGATATTTTTATTTTTTTTTGACATATTTTTTAAAATCAAGTTACGTCTATTTTCACGGTCATGGACGATCAGCATACGGGCCCTAAATCCAGACCAATATAGTCGCAATTTAGATATTTGAGTATGCCAATCTACGACTCGCTGCACAGCTCTCGAAGACCCTATCGCCATTTGTGTGCGACGCATTGAAGAGGTGGTCATTAACGCTCCAATTTGGAATGGCTGCAGCCAGGGATGCACAAAAATAATCACCAAAAAATGCATTTTTTCAATGACAGAACGATGCCAAAGTGGTGCCAAACATGGGAGACAGAAAAAAGCTGGCTGAAAAATCCCATTGGAAAAAAGCCTGCTGAAAAAAGCCCGCCAAAAAAATGCCCTTCAGGGAAAAAATCCCGCCAGTCTGGTGTATTTTTGCTTTCTAATTTATAGTGCTCTTCTGTTTCCTATTTGCTTTGTCTGTGCGGCGCTCGCTACCCGGCCCGGCTATACGG
>JASAMY010001446.1:0-39367 GCA_030248085.1 Paralinhomoeus sp. GSCO2_6 | reverse complement strand
AAGAAATTTACTTCTAAAAGTGTGCGTTGACTGGCAATCGAACCGTTAAACGTGGAACCAATCAGAAGTTGTGTTGTGGCATTATTTTAAATTCGGAGAAATTCCAGATGATTTGGGTAAAAGAGAATATCTAACTAAAAATTTCGCGAAATTTCACATGATGAAGGATATAGTCTACAGACGAGGTTTTAATGGAAGATTATTGATAGTAGTACCCACATACTTACACTTTGACTTAAACGACAGAGCTCACAAGATATGTGGTCATGGAGGTTTGAATCGATTACACGGTTTTCTGAAAAATTTTGTGTGGTGGATGGGACTGAGAGGTGATATTATTGCATTTTTAGCGGATTGCATCACCTGCATAAGATTTGGGAATATACCACGATTAGAACCACCTTTGTCTCAGATACGCACCACAAGACCATTTGAAAAAATTGAGATAGATATTGCTCAGTTACGGAAATCGAGAAGGGGCTTCCAATACATATTAGTCATGGTAGATGTTTTTACAAAATGGGCTGAAGTTAAAGTCTTCAAAACATGTCCAACAGCAAAACAAGTTGTGTTAGCTTTAGAAGAGGTATTGGCAAGACATGGTGTACCGGAGATGATACAGTCGGATTGTGGTACCAATTTAAACAGTCAATTGATGCAGAAAGTAGAGAAAGAATTTTGCTTGAAACACACTGCTTCATTCGCGTATACACCTCGTTCACAAGGTTGTGTTGAGGCACTTATTTAAACCTTAAAACGTATATTGTGCAAATGGATGGATTATGATTATAAAGGGACATCGTGGGAGATGTTGCTACCTGCAGCTTTGATGGCTTACAGGATGACCCTACATTCAAGCACTAAATATTCACCTTTCTATCTATTGTATGGTAGGGACGCTTTAGCGCCAATTTTGGATGTATCTGAACGAATAGACATTAAGGATATAAATTTGGATGAATACGCGACAGAATTGGCGCGACGAATGGTTGAAAGTTGGGACAAAAATTCGACCCAATTGTCACAATTGCAAGATAAATTGGCTAAATATTTCGTAAAGAACCCAACATAGAACCCAACAATATTTCGTAAGTCAACCCTGTAGCCTGTAGCTTGTAGCCTGCAGTCTGATACCCTGATACCATGTAGGATGGTGCACATGCCTGAGCTTTGTAGTGTCATTATGTTTCACTTACTGATACCCTTATACCATGTAGGATGGTGCACATCAGCCTGAGCTTTGTAGTGTCATTATGTTTCACTTTTTAAGTCAACCCTGTAGCCTGTAGCCTGTAGCCTGTAGCCTGCAGTCTGATACCCTGATACCATGTAGGATGGTGCACATCAGCCTGAGCTTTGTAGTGTCATTATGTTTTACTTTTTAAGTCAACCCTGTAGCCTGTAGCCTGTACCCTGTAGCCTGCAGTCTGATACCCTGATACCATGTAGGATAGTGCACATCAGCCTGAGCTTTGTAGTGTCATTATGTTTCATTTTTTAAGTCAACCCTGTAGCCTGTAGCTTGTAGCCTGCAGTCTGATACCCTGATACCATGTAGGATGGTGCACATCAGCCTGAGCTTTGTAGTGTCATTATGTTTCACTTTTTAAGTCAACCCTGTAGCCTGTAGCCTGTAGCCTGCAGTCTGATACCCTTATACCATGTAGGATGGTGCACATCAGCCTGAGCTTTGTACTGTCATTATGGTTCACTTTTTAAGTCAACCCTGTAGCCTGTAGCCTGTAGCCTGCAGTCTGATACCATTATACCATGTAGGATGGTGCACATCAGCCTGAGCTTTGTAGTGTCATTATGTTTCACTTTTTAAGTCAACCCTGTAGCCTGTAGCCTGTAGCCTGTAGCCTGCAGTCTGATACCCTGATACCATGTAGGATGGTGCACATCAGCCTGACCTTTGTAGTGTCATTATGTTTCACTTTTTAAGTCAACCCTGTAGCCTGTAGCCTGTAGCCTGTAGCCTGCAGTCTGATACCCTGATACCATGTAGGATGGTGCACATCAGCCTGAGCTTTGTAGTGTCATTACTCACTTTTTAAGTCAACCCTGTAGCCTGTAGCCTGTAGCCTGCAGTCTGATACCCTGATACCATGTAGGATGGTGCACATCAGCCTGAGCTTTGTAGTGTCATTATGTTTTACTTTTTAAGTCAACCCTGTAGCCTGTAGCCCGTAGCCTGTAGCCTGCAGTCTCCTGATACCATGTAGGATGGTGCACATCAGCCTGAGCTTTGTAGTGTCATTATGTTTTACTTTTTAAGTCAACCCTGTAGCCTGTAGCCTGTAGCCTGCAGTCTGATACCCTGATACCATGTAGGATGGTGCACATCAGCCTGAGCTTTGTACTGTCATTATGGTTCACTTTTTAAGTCAACCCTGTAGCCTGTAGCCTGTAGCCTGCAGTCTGATACCATTATACCATGTAGGATGGTGCACATCAGCCTGAGCTTTGTAGTGTCATTATGTTTCACTTTTTAAGTCAACCCTGTAGCCTGTAGCCTGTAGCCTGTAGCCTGCAGTCTGATACCCTGATACCATGTAGGATGGTGCACATCAGCCTGACCTTTGTAGTGTCATTATGTTTCACTTTTTAAGTCAACCCTGTAGCCTGTAGCCTGTAGCCTGTAGCCTGCAGTCTGATACCCTGATACCATGTAGGATGGTGCACATCAGCCTGAGCTTTGTAGTGTCATTATGTTTCACTTTTTAAGTCAACCCTGTAGCCTGTAGCCTGTAGCCTGCAGTCTGATACCCTGATACCATGTAGGATGGTGCACATCAGCCTGAGCTTTGTAGTGTCATTATGTTTTACTTTTTAAGTCAACCCTGTAGCCTGTAGCCTGTAGCCTGTAGCCTGCAGTCTGATACCCTGATACCATGTAGGATGGTGCACATCAGCCTGAGCTTTGTAGTGTCATTATGTTTTACTTTTTAAGTCAACCCTGTAGCCTGTAGCCTGTAGCCTGTAGCCTGCAGTCTGATACCCTGATACCATGTAGGATGGTGCACATCAGCCTGAGCCTTGTAGTGTCATTATGTTTCACTTTTTTAAGTCATCCCTGTAGCCTGTAGCCTGCAGTCTGATACCCTGATACCATGTAGGATGGTGCACATCAGCCTGAGCTTTGTAGTGTCATTATGTTTTACTTTTTAAGTCAACCCTGTAGCCTGTAGCCTGTAGCCTGCAGTCTGATACCCTGATACCATGTAGGATGGTGCACATCAGCCTGAGCTTTGTAGTGTCATTATGTTTCACTTTTGAAGTCAACCCTGTAGCCTGTAGCCTGCAGTCTGATACCCTGATACCATGTAGGATGGTGCACATCAGCCTGAGCTTTGTAGTGTCATTATGTTTCACTTTTTAAGTCAACCCTGTAGCCTGTAGCCTGTAGCCTGTAGCCTGCAGTCTGATACCCTGATACCATGTAGGATGGTGCACATCAGCCTGAGCTTTGTAGTGTCATTATGTTTCACTTTTGAAGTCAAACCTGTAGCCTGTAGCCTGTAGCCTGCAGTCTGATACCCTGATACCATGTAGGATGGTGCACATCAGCCTGAGCTTTGTAGTGTCATTATGTTTCACTTTTGAAGTCAAACCTGTAGCCTGTAGCCTGTAGCCTGTAGCCTGTAGCCTGCAGTCTGATACCCTGATACCATGTAGGATGCTGCACATCAGCCTGAGCTTTGTAGTGTCATTATGTTTCACTTTTTAAGTCAACCCTGTAGCCTGTAGCCTGTAGCCTGCAGTCTGATACCCTTATACCATGTAGGATGGTGCACATCAGCCTGAGCTTTGTAGTGTCATTATGTTTCACTTTTTAAGTCAACCCTGTAGCCTGTAGCCTGAGCCTGCAGTCTGATACCCTGATACCATGTAGGATGGTGCAAATCAGCCTGAGCATTGTAGTGTCATTATGTTTCACTTTTTAAGTCAACCCTGTAGCCAGTAGCCTGTAGCCTGCAGCCGAGCCTCTGATACCCTGATACCATGTAGGATGGTGCACATCAGCCTGAGCTTTGTAGTGTCATTATGTTTTACTTTTTAATTCAACCCTGTAGCCTGTAGCCTGTAGCCTGTAGCCTGCAGTCTGATACCCTGATACCATGTAGGATGGTGCACATCAGCCTGAGCTTTGTAGTGTCATTATGTTTCACTTTTGAAGTCAAACCTGTAGCCTGTAGCCTGTAGCCTGTAGCCTGCAGTCTGATACCCTGATACCATGTAGGATGGTGCACATCAGCCTGAGCTTTGTAGTGTCATTATGTTTCACTTTTTAAGTCAACCCTGTAGCCTGTAGCCTGTAGCCTGCAGTCTGATACCCTGATACCATGTAGGATGGTGCACATCAGCCTGAGCTTTGTAGTGTCATTATGTTTTACTTTTTAAGTCAACCCTGTAGCCTGTAGCCTGTAGCCTGCAGTCTGATACCCTGATACCATGTAGGATGGTGCACATCAGCCTGAGCTTTGTAGTGTCATTATGTTTCACTTTTTAAGTCAACCCTGTAGCCTGTAGCCTGTAGCCTGCAGTCTGATACCCTGATACCATGTAGGATGGTGCACATCAGCCTGAGCTTTGTAGTGTCATTATGTTTCACTTTTTAAGTCAACCCTGTAGCCTGTAGCCTGTAGCCTGAGCCCAGTCTGATACCCTGATACCATGTAGGATGGTGCACATCAGCCTGAGCTTTGTAGTGTCATTATGTTTCACTTTTTAAGTCAACCCTGTAGCCTGTAGCCTGTAGCCTGCAGTCTGATACCCTGATACCATGTAGGATGGTGCACATCAGCCTGAGCTTTGTAGTGTCATTATGTTTCACTTTTTAAGTCAACCCTGTAGCCTGTAGCCTGTAGCCTGCAGTCTGATACCCTGATACCATGTAGGATGGTGCACATCAGCCTGAGCTTTGTAGTGTCATTATGTTTCACTTTTTAAGTCAACCCTGTAGCCTGTAGCCTGTAGCCTGCAGTCTGATACCCTGATACCATGTAGGATGGTGCACATCAGCCTGAGCTTTGTAGTGTCATTATGTTTTACTTTTTAAGTCAACCCTGTAGCCTGTAGCCTGTAGCCTGCAGTCTGATACCCTGATACCATGTAGGATGGTGCACATCAGCCTGAGCTTTGTAGTGTCATTATGTTTCACTTTTTAAGTCAACCCTGTAGCCTGTAGGATGGTGCAATGCCTGAGTTTGTATGTTATGTTTCACTTTTTAAGTCAACCCTGTAGCCTGTAGCTTGTAGCCTGCAGTCTGATACCCTGATACCATGTAGGATGGTGCACATCAGCCTGAGCTTTGTAGTGTCATTATGTTTCACTTTTTAAGTCAACCCTGTAGCCTGTAGCCTGCAGTCTGATACCCTGATACCATGTAGGATGGTGCACATCAGCCTTCTTTTGAGCTTTGTAGTGTCATTATGTTTCACTTTTTAAGTCAACCCTGTAGCCTGTAGCCTGTAGCCTGCAGTCTGATACCCTTATACCATGTAGGATGGTGCACATCAGCCTGAGCTTTGTAATGTCATTATGGTTCACTTTTTAAGTCAACCCTGTAGCCTGTAGCCTGTAGCCTGCAGTCTGATACCATTATACCATGTAGGATGGTGCACATCAGCCTGAGCTTTGTAATGTCATTATGGTTCACTTTTTAAGTCAACCCTGTAGCCTGTAGCCTGTAGCCTGCAGTCTGATACCATTATACCATGTAGGATGGTGCACATCAACCTGAGCTTTGTAGTGTCATTATGTTTCACTTTTTAAGTCAACCCTGTAGCCTGTAGCCTGCAGTCTGATACCCTGATACCATGTAGGATGGTGCACATCAGCCACAGCTTTGTAGTGTTGTTACGTTTCACTTTTTAAGTCAACCCTGTAGCCTGTAGCCTGTAGCCTGTAGCCTGTAGCCTGCAGTCTGATACCCTGATACCATGTAGGATGGTGCACATCAGCCTGAGCTTTGTAGTGTCATTATGTTTCACTTTTTAAGTCAACCCTGTAGCCTGTAGCCTGTAGCCTGCAGTCTGATACCCTGATACCATGTAGGATGGTGCACATCAGCCTGAGCTTTGTAGTGTCATTATGTTTCACTTTTTAAGTCAACCCTGTAGCCTGTAAGTGTCTGATACCCTGATACCATGTAGGATGGTGCACATCAGCCAGAGCTTTGTAGTGTCATTATGGTTCACTTTTTAAGTCAACCCTGTAGCCTGTAGCCTGTAGCCTGCAGTCTGATACCATTATACCATGTAGGATGGTGCACATCAGCCTGAGCTTTGTAGTGTCATTATGTTTCACTTTTTAAGTCAACCCTGTAGCCTGTAGCCTGCAGTCTGATACCCTGATACCATGTAGGATGGTGCACATCAGCCTGAGCTTTGTAGTGTCATTATGTTTCACTTTTTAAGTCAACCCTGTAGCCTGTAGCCTGTAGCCTGCAGTCTGATACCCTTATACCATGTAGGATGGTGCACATCAGCCTGAGCTTTGTAATGTCATTATGGTTCACTTTTTAAGTCAACCCTGTAGCCTGTAGCCTGTAGCCTGCAGTCTGATACCATTATACCATGTAGGATGGTGCACATCAGCCTGAGCTTTGCAATGTCATT
This sequence comes from Paralinhomoeus sp. GSCO2_6, assembly GCA_030248085.1. Lineage (NCBI taxonomy): Eukaryota > Metazoa > Nematoda > Chromadorea > Monhysterida > Linhomoeidae > Paralinhomoeus > Paralinhomoeus sp. GSCO2_6. The sequence goes on along the minus strand of JASAMY010001446.1, from coordinate 32,743 downwards.
ATGGTTCACTTTTTAAGTCAACCCTGTAGCCTGTAGCCTGTAGCCTGTAGCCTGCAGTCTGATACCATTATACCATGTAGGATGGTGCACATCAGCCTGAGCTTTGTAGTGTCATTATGTTTCACTTTTTAAGTCAACCCTGTAGCCTGTAGCCTGCAGTCTGGTACCCTGATACCATGTAGGATGGTGCACATCAGCCACAGCTTTGTAGTGTTGTTACGTTTCACTTTTTAAGTCAACCCTGTAGCCTAGAGCCTGTAGCCTGTAGCCTGTAGCCTGCAGTCTGATACCCTCATACCATGTAGGATGGTGCACATCAGCCTGAGCTTTGTAGTGTCATTATGTTTCACTTTTGAAGCCCCTGCCTGCCCGCCCCTGCCCCGCTTTGTGTCTTTTTTCCTTTTTTGTCAACCCTGTCCTGTAGTGTCTGAACCCTGATACCATGTAGGATGGTGCACATCAGCCAGAGCTTTGTAGTGTCATTATGGTTCACTTTTTAAGTCAACCCTGTAGCCTGTAGCCTGTAGCCTGCAGTCTGATACCATTATACCATGTAGGATGGTGCACATCAGCCTGAGCTTTGTAGTGTCATTATGTTTCACTTTTTAAGTCAACCCTGTAGCCTGTAGCCTGCAGTCTGATACCCTGATACCATGTAGGATGGTGCACATCAGCCTGAGCTTTGTAGTGTCATTATGTTTCACTTTTTAAGTCAACCCTGTAGCCTGTAAGTGTCTGATACCCTGATTCTGCTCTCTTCCCTTGCTCATTCTGCTCTCTTCCCTTGCTTCATTCTGCTCTCTTCCCTTGCTTGGGACGCCAAAAAGGAAGAGATCTTGCAAGTAGATAAGACGGCTTGGGTTCGGCGCGTTGCAATAATGTCGCCTGCCCCACCCGCGTCTACCAAAGTCCGAACCCGCTCGCGCTGCGGCTGCGGCGCGCCGCTGAACAGCGTCACCGGCGTCTGCACCAACACCAAGTGCAGCATCAAGACCCCCAGCGGCAGCGGCCCCGCCGCTGTCGCGCCTCTCTCGGCCGCCTCGGCATCGCCGTTGACGCTGAGCGCTTTCTCCGAGCTGGAGGCGAAGCTGCTGGCGGCCCTCCGCCCCCTCGTCCACAAGGCTGTCACCGAGGCCGTCATCGACGCGGTCAGGAGCGCTGTCGCTCCCGCCGTCGAGGCTGCGGTCGAGGCGGCGCTCGACGGAATCCGCGTCGAGTTCCAGCAGATCCGGGAGGACAATCAGCACATGGCCGAGCGACTTCGAGCGGCTGAGCAGCAGCGGGCCGGTGGCGCGCACGCCGCCATGGAGTCGCTCACTCCCGCCATCGAGGCTGCGGTCGAGGCGGCGCTCGACGGAATCCGCGCCGAGTTCCAGCAGATCCGAGAGGAGAACGAGCACATGGCCGAGCGACTTCGAGCGGCTGAGCAGCAGCTGGCCGGCGGCGCGCCCGCCGCCCCGGAGTCGGCCACTCCAGCGGAAGGCGCCCCAGCTTGCGCCTACGGCCAGCCGCCCGCGTCAGTGCTCGTCCGCGACGCCGACTTCCAGGCGGCCCTGCTGCGTGCCGTGGGCGAGCAGGCGGCCCGCGAGAAGAAGAAGCTGAACCTCGTCATTGTCGGCCTGCCCGAGCCCACACCTGGCCTGAGCGACGCCGCCAACCAGGACGACGCGGCGCGCGTCCGGGGGCTCGCTGGCGCTCTCCACATCCCGCCAACGGCCATCACGCGCGTGTTTCGGCATGGCCAGACGCGCACGGACGGCCGGCCGCGAATCACGAAAGTCGTCTTTGGCGACTTGGAACAGCGCGGCCGCTTTCTCGAGGGCCTGCGCCCTCTGCTGGTGGCCCAGCAGGCGGCGGCGTCTGGCGGCCAGCCGGGCAGGCCCGCCTTCTTCGTCAGGCCGGACCTCACGACCGAGCAGCTGGAGGACAACCGCCGACTCAACAGCGCCCGCCTCGAGCGCATCGGCAACGGAGAAGACGTTGTCATCTTCCGTGGCCGCGTCATGCCACGCGTCGAGCGTGACGCCCTGCGCCAGCAGCAGCAGCAGCAGCGCCCGCCACCAGCCGCGCCGCCACCAGGTGAACCAACCACTGCCCCAGTCAAACTAGGTTTGCCTGTAGGTGCAGACTCGCGCGCTGGCGCGCTCTCGCGTTCCGCCACTCCAGCGCGTTGTGACTCGTTGAGCAGCGAGCGCGTCCCCTTCATCGCGTTTAATGCTCAGTCGCTCCGCGCGCATCTTGTTGAATTCCGCGCTTTCCTGGACCAATCGCCTAGCACTGTAGTCTGTGTTTGTGAGAGCTGGCTTGACAGCAGCTTCCCCAGTGCCCTGCTAGGTAATTCTCACACTGTATTTCGCGCTGACAGGGAGCACCGCGCAGGCGGTGGCTCCCTTGTCTTTGTCCCAACGAGTATCCCTGCTTCTCCTGTGCATACGTTTGTAGTGAATGATGACTTTGAATGCATGGCGCTTGATGTACGCGTAGGTAAGTGTTCGCTGCGACTCGTCTCCGTCTACCGTAACCCCCGCAACCGCGACAGTACAGTACTTACAAAAGTGTTGGCGGATCTTTGTGACGTAAGCAAGCCTTTTATTTGCGTGGGCGATTTCAACCTACCCAATATCTCTTGGACCAATCTAACTACGCTCCCTACCGCACCCCCAGCTGAGAGGAATATTCTAGACTGCGTCATCACCCTTGGTTTGGAACAGTTGGTGTCCACGCCGACACGTGGCGATAACATCTTAGACCTCCTACTGACGAACCGTCCCGGCCTCGTTACCAGTCTCAGCGTTGGCCCTTCCTTCATCCCGTCCGACCACAGTGCTCTCTCTTTTCATGTAGAACTCCATGCACCACAATCCACCAAACGGAGAAAGCCCTGTTATGACTATCGCAATGGTAACTACGAATCCCTAAACGCATACATTGCGCATCTAGATTGGGATAGTCTTCTTGGAGCTCACAACGCAGTTGAAACAATGTGGCACACGTTCCTGTCAATTCTACGAACAGCGTTAGACCAGCACATCCCCCTCACAACACCTCGAGTACGCACAAGTACGTTGCCCATTGAAGTAGTCCGACTCATCCAAAAGCAAAAGCAACTCCACTCCCGCTACTTAGTGAGTCGCAATGTGGCTGCACACCAACGATGGAAATCGGCAAACAGACAGGCACGTGCTGCGATTCGTCGCGCCAATCTAGCCTCCGAACAGAGACTCTTGGCTGCCCCTGAGCGAGAGTTCTGGAAATTTGTCTCTTCGCGCCTAACAAGCAGGGATGGCATTCCTCCTCTGAGATCTGAAAATGGTCTTGTGTCTGGCGACGAGCAAAAGACGCGTCTGCTCAACGATCAATTTAAGTCAGTTTTCATTGAGGATGACGGTCTCCCCTTGCAGTTAAATCACCAACGTGATTTCACGCGCCCTGTTCAGTCAGTACACATTGACGCAGTTGCTGTTTATGCAATACTGGCAAAACTGCCCAACAAATTTTCGTCTGGTCCTGACAACCTGCCTCAATATCTTTTGAAAAAGCTCTCCGTTTCCATAGCAGCCCCATTAGCTCGAATATTTATCTGCTCTATGGCTACTTCAGCTCTTCCCCACGATTGGACTTGTGCCAATATCACGCCTATCTTTAAGAAAGGAATTCCTTCAGAGCCAGTGAATTACCGCCCTATTAGCATAACCAGCTCTGTATGCCGCTCTCTTGAGAAATTAGTGAAGGGCGCACTGCTCGCGCACTTCAACGAGAACAGAATAATTTCCTCAGCACAACATGGTTTCCTTTCTTCTCACAGTACAACGAGTCAGTTGCTAGAGTGCCTGCGTGATTGGTCGATTGAATTGGATGCTGCTAGGCCGGTTGATGTTGCTTATATGGACATCGCAAAAGCTTTTGATACCGTCAGCCATTCAAAGTTACTGCAGAAATTGAGCCATTACGGAGTCAGAGGCCGTCTCTTGCAATGGATAGAAGCATGGCTATCTGATCGTAGGCAGCGAGTGCGAATTGGTGACACGTATTCGAGAAACAGTGAAGTTACATCAGGCGTCCCACAAGGTTCTGTCCTAGGTCCACTTCTGTTCCTAGTCTACATTAACGATCTACCTCAAATACTTGCTCACAGCCAACTCAAGCTCTTTGCTGATGATTGTAAATTGTACCTGAGCGTTAAATCTCCCAACCAGCAGGCGCAGTTTCAGTCAGATTTGGACCGAGTACAAGATTGGTGTGAAATGCACCAACTCACGCTAGCGATTAGCAAATGTTCGGTCCTGCACCTAGGAATTCGTGGAAATCACCGCTACAACTACACTCTAAATGGAAACCCCCTTACGACGGCTGACTGCGTTCGCGATTTGGGAGTTGTTGTGAGCTCAGATCTTCGGTTCAAAGAGCACTGCAGAAGTGTTTCCCACGCAGCGTCAGCGAAGGTTAACATGCTCTTTAACAGCTTTGCAGTCCGAAACAGAAAGTTCCTCATCCAGCTCTACAAAACGTTTGTGCGCAGCCGCCTCGAATATGCCTCTCCAGTCTGGAACCCATCTCAAGGATGTAGCATCGATACTCTCGAGTCAGTTCAACGTCGGTTTACTCGCCTCCTACCTGGAATGGGTGCCCTATCCTACCCTGAGCGCCTCATTGCCACCAACGTTGAACCGCTTGAACTTCGTCGTTTGCAGGCAGACCTTGTACTCGTCTATAAAATCATCCACCGACATGTTGCCTTACGCTTTGAAAATTACTTCTCTTTCGCTCCTGCTAGCTCAACTAGGGGTCATCAGTACAAACTCGCCCATCCTCGTTACAATACCAACTACCGAAAATTCTTTTTTTCAAACCGAGTCGTCGCAGTCTGGAATAACCTCTCAGCTGGTACGGTATCCTCCCCCTCAATTCACTCCTTCAAATGCAGACTCAACAAAGAAAATCTGTACAGTTATTTAAGGGTTAGGCTCTGAAATCGCCCTCGCTTGGCGTAGCCTAGCCCTCCAGTGGCATGTGTACAATGTATCGCACCATTGTTCGTTGTATCGCGTCGCGTGGTTGTCGTGTTCGTCGTGGTGTACAGCGTGTACGTGCTTGCTGGGAATAAATAAATAAATAAATAAAATAAATGTAGGATGGTGCACATCAGCCAGAGCTTTGTAGTGTTGTTATGTTTCACTTTTTAAGTCAACCCTGTAGCCTGTAGCCTGCAGTCTGATACTCTGATACCATGTAGGATGGTGCACATCAGCCTGAGCTTTGTAGTGTCATTATGTTTCACTTTTTAAGTCAACCCTGTAGCCTGTAGCCTGTAGCCTGTAGCCTGCAGTCTGATACCCTGATACCATGTAGGATGGTGCACATCAGCCTGAGCCTTGTAGTGTCATTATGTTTCACTTTTTTAAGTCTTAGGCTTTTGGCAGAAGATACATACTCGGATATTTAACCGACCATTTGAAATACCTATCGGACTGACCTTCGGGTCATACCCTATTGGACTGGCCTTCGGGTCATACCCTATTGGACTGGCCTTCGGGTCATACCCTATCTGACTGGCCTTCGGGTCATACCCTATTGGACTGGCCTTCAGGTCATACCCTATCGGAGTGGTGGATAGAGGCGTGTCGGTGGCGGATGGTATCAAGTGATATGTCGAATAAAGGCGCGAATTCGAGTGATCTTGCGATTGATGCGTATGTGACAGATGGTGAAGAGAGCGAGACAGAGTTTGGCGTGGAGAGTAATCAGTCAGAGGAGCAGCGTTTGGCGGAACGACGCGAGAAGGACAGAAAAAGGCGCGAGAGAAAGAGACAGGAAGAGTTCGAATTGCGACAGCGTTTAGAGCGTTTAGAGGCAGAGAAACAGCAGTTGTTAGCAGAGAAAGAACAGCATATTCAACAAAATCGCAGTCGTAGTCGTGGACGAGAGCAGTCGGAAAGAGACGCGCGAGAGGAATCGACTGAAAGGGCACAACAAAGTAAGGTACGTAAACATAACAACAGTCAGAGTCATAGTCATTCACATGACAGGCAGTCTGTAGACGGACAACCGGAAGGCGATGGTATGTTAGATTATTTTTCTTTATTAGCAAGGCAAATGCAGACGCAGAGTGAGATGCAACAACAGCGATTAGACGCACAAATTGAAATGCAGGAACGACGGGCAGAGGATCAGCGACAACAAACATTACTTTTGATAGAGGCGCAACGTGAACAAATGCAACAACAAATGCAACAACAAATGCAACAACAGATGCAAATGCAGATGGCACTTTTGCAGAATCTTACACAGAACGAACGTACCAATGGAAACGGAAACGGGAATGGCAATGGACATGAGAACGGCCATATGAATTTGAGGGATTACCCGGATCCAAAAGTGAACAATTTTGATGGTAAAGGCAATGTTTCTTTTGATGATTGGTTGTTTACTTTTGATTGGGCGGTTCAAACATATCCAGATCAGGTTAAATGTCGGTACATGGTGATGTCACTTTGCGGAGATGCACTTTCCTTTTTCCGTGGTTTACCAAGGGAAATTCAGTACGATTATGATCGTTTGTGCGAGACTTTTTCTCAACATTTTATCGACAAGCGACCTTTGTCACAGAGGATGCATGCGTTCATTACATGGCAACAGCATTCTCAGACGGTACAGGAATACATTGCGTCTTCCAGCAAAAAGTTTGCGGAACTGAAATTGGGACGGTGCGATGGTAAAAGATGTGAGACAGTTGATTGCTTAAGAGCATATTATTTCTACAGTAATTTGAATGAAAAGTTTAGACCAGATGTTTCAAATCAAGATTTTACATGGGATAACGTGACGACAAGGGCTCTGCAGAAAGAACAAACCATAAGTATGGCGCAAGGTGCTATGGCCAATAGATTCGACAGAAACGTGCGTCAGCCTATTCAGAATCGTCCGATTCAGAATTTCAACCAACCGGCGATGCGTTGGTAGAACAGGCCTCAATAGTCTGGGAATAATCCCAATTGGCGAAATGGCCCACCAAATGTCAATCGTTGGCAGAATAGACCTCCAAATATGCTTCAACAATCTGGGGAAAATCCCAATTGGCGGAATGAGCCGTCAAATGTGAGGAACAACGCAGTCAACACATTGACCTGTTTCAATTGTGGAGTAGTTGGACATATGGCCAAGAATTGCAGCAAGTCAAATGTTGTAACTGTGAATGACATAAGGCACGATGAGTCAGTTTCAATTCCGTTTGTTGGCTTAGGTAACGAGGCGCGATTCAATAGCAACGACATTGTGTCTTATGAGGCCAGAAAAGTCGCAGAGAACCGACGACGGCATCAATCTAATCAAAAAATTGATAACATATCTCAGGTGGCTGTCATGAGTAAGGCCGAAGAAAAGATTGTACCCGAATGGAACAACCTAAAAGGATTTATATACCTAACGATATACAGTTTGAAGGATTGCCGTCTGTATTACAGTCAGTGGACGACATTTATACGAATTCCGGTCTTTATGCCATTGCTGATACAGGCGCTTCTCGTACTTGCGTGAATGAGAAGGTGAAAGACGCTTTGGTGAATTTCTATAAATCAAGATATCTAGAGGATTGGGAGCCATTTTATCGACCTCATGCAGTATCATAGGTAAATGGTGTGGGTGGTAAACACTTGAGTGCAGGCGAAATTTACTTAAAAGGAAACAGAAAAGGGAGACGTTTCAAAATGTGGGCAATTGTGTTGCCGAATTTGAAACCGGACATATTGGTCGGCACTGATTTGTTGGAAGAGGTGGGAATTGAATTGACCTATCCTGACGGATCAAAATTGCCAATGATTCCAGTGGAACTTTTGAGAGCATCGATATTGAAAGAACAGGCAGCGAACAGGGTTGTAGAGAAGGGAGACAGCGTGAATGTTTTGGGTTATACAGATGAGACGTTTTTTCAGCGCAGTGGGTGGGGAAGTACCAAGGAGTGTCCCAAGGAGTGTGATGCCCAGGGTTTTTCGAACATCAGTTTTCAGGTCAACGACGGACAACGCGCCGAAGTCTTGCCGGACGAGAGAGAACGCGTCGCTGCTGCAGATTCGAAACCTCAGAAAATCGTGGACGGATTCAAGGACGAGCAGCGGAGGCTACAGCGCGGAGAAGTCGATGAAAGCGCGCTGAGATTTCAAGAAAATGGCGCGAGTCGACACGTCAAGTTGGGAGCGTCACAGAAGTCAAGGATGAAGACGGCGGCTGGCGAAAGGCGACAACCCGTGGACAGAAGTGTCAAGTCGAAGATCGCGCAGCGCAGAGTGGCTAAGACATCCTCTCTACAAGACGCATACTACCGGCGCTGGCATCATCGCTTTAAGGGCCTTTCAGGAACCACGACGGACGACAACGTGTATCGACCTGGCTCGGACGAACGACGGCAGCAGCGGAGTTGTTTCAAGAACCTTTCAAGGGGCGATTGGATTCGAGAGCAAGGCAGATCAGTCGAGGATATGGCGTGGCGAGCAGAAGAAGCTCTTACTGAAGTTCTCAGCACACAAGTCAATTGCTGCATCTCTTCTCAAAATCCGGGGCGTGTTGGAGTGGAGCCGAGCTGTTAGAAGAATTACAAGGAATTTACTGGAAGCGCCCCTAGATACATGACATTCCGATCTACCCTTTATTCTATTATCTCAGAGAGTCCTGTCGAGTTGTGCTTTTGAGGTTTAATAAAAGAAATTTACTTCTAAAAGTGTGCGTTGACTGGCAATCGAACCGTTAAACGTGGAACCAATCAGAAGTTGTGTTGTGGCATTATTTTAAATTCGGAGAAATTCCAGATGATTTGGGTAAAAGAGAATATCTAACTAAAAATTTCGCGAAATTTCACATGATGAAGGATATAGTCTACAGACGAGGTTTTAATGGAAGATTATTGATAGTAGTACCCACATACTTACACTTTGACTTAAACGACAGAGCTCACAAGATATGTGGTCATGGAGGTTTGAATCGATTACACGGTTTTCTGAAAAATTTTGTGTGGTGGATGGGACTGAGAGGTGATATTATTGCATTTTTAGCGGATTGCATCACCTGCATAAGATTTGGGAATATACCACGATTAGAACCACCTTTGTCTCAGATACGCACCACAAGACCATTTGAAAAAATTGAGATAGATATTGCTCAGTTACGGAAATCGAGAAGGGGCTTCCAATACATATTAGTCATGGTAGATGTTTTTACAAAATGGGCTGAAGTTAAAGTCTTCAAAACATGTCCAACAGCAAAACAAGTTGTGTTAGCTTTAGAAGAGGTATTGGCAAGACATGGTGTACCGGAGATGATACAGTCGGATTGTGGTACCAATTTAAACAGTCAATTGATGCAGAAAGAAGAGAAAGAATTTTGCTTGAAACACACTGCTTCATTCGCGTATACACCTCGTTCACAAGGTTGTGTTGAGGCACTTATTAAAACCTTAAAACGTATATTGTGCAAATGGATGGATTATCTATATTATAAAAGCACATTGTCTGTCTGTCTGTCTGTCTGTCTGTCTGTCTGTGTGCAACGCAGTGCAGAGAGTTGTGCTGGATGGATTGAACTGAAATTTTGTATGAAGCTGCCGTGGGAAACTTCACCGTCATTTAAGGGCCGGATTTGCGATAGCTACCGTAATCCGTGAGTTATGCAAATTTCGCATACGTGTTTGATCGAATTTGAGAATTCAGTGTCAATTCTGCTTGGGATATATGTAATCGACCGTGCTGATTACGAATATCACATCCGTTTTTCAGTGCGATGCCGTAATCGCGAGATACGACGCATTGAATATGCAAATTGCGTTTCATCGAATTTGAGAATTCAGCGTCAAATCTGCTTGGGACATATGTAATCGACCGTGGTGATCACGAATCTGGCATTCGTTTTCCAATCTGCTGCAGTAATGACAAGATATAGCATTATCCTTTTCTACAGTAGTATGACTGTTTGTGGGTTTCTGTCTGCAATGCAGCTTGAGCTGAAATTTTATATGAAGCTTGCTTGGCACATTTTACCATCAAAATAAGAGTGGCACTACTGAAGCTATCGTAATCCATGCGTTATGCAAATATAAATAAATTATATGATAATACAGCACATTTTATGCGTGCTTCCGACTTATCAGAAGTGTTTAGAAAACAGTTGCGTGCAGATCAATGGTGTAGTGGTTACTAGACGCCCGTAGCGGCCTTCGGCCACCCCCCCCCCGTCCCCATCCAGTCCACCTGTCAAGCGGGCTAGCTATTCAGCGTGCCATCCAGTCCACCTCTCCATTGCGCTAGTTGTTTAGTAGGTCGACTCGTCCCTGTGACGATTGCGCTACCTGTTTGGCATGCTGATTGGTCCATGTGACAAGCGCACTAACTGTTCAGTGGGTTGACTCGTCCCCGTGACTGACGAGTGCGTTACCTGTTTGGCGTGCTGACTGGTCGCTGTGACAAGCGAGCTAGCTGTTTTGTGGGCTGACTGGTCCGTGTGACAAGCACTCTAGCTGTTCAGTGGTTCGACTCGTCCCCGTTGCGAGCGCACTAGCTGTTCAGTGGGTCAACTTGTCCCCGTGACTGACGAGTGCGTTACCTGTTTGGCGTGCTGACTGGTCCCTGTGACAAGCGCGCTAGCTGTTTTGTGGGCTGACTCTTCCGTGTGACAAGCACTCTAGCTGTTCAGTGGTTCGACTCGTCCCCGTGACGAGCGCACTAGCTGTTCAGTGTGCCATCCAGTCCGCCTGTCAGTCGCGCTAGCTGTTCAGCGTGCCGTCCAGTCCGCCTGTCAGTCGCGCTAGTTGTTCAGCGTGCCGTCCAGTCCGCCTGTCAGTCGCGCTAGCTGTTCAGTGCGCCATCCAGTCCGCCTGTCAATCGCGCTAGCTGTTCAGTGCGCCATCCAGTCCGCCTGTCAATCGCGCTAGCCGTTCAGCGTGCTGTCCAGTCCACCTGTCGATCGCGCTACCTGTAGCTGTTCAGCATGCTGTCCAGTCCGCCTGTCAGTCGCGCTAGCTGTTCAGCGTGTCGTCCAGTCTGCCTGTCGAATGCCCCAGCTGTTGAGCGTACTGTCCAGTCCATCTGTCAATCACGCTAGCTGTTCAGCGTGCCGTCCAGTCCGCCTGTCAGTCGCACTAGCTGTTCAGTGCGCCATCCAGTCCGCCTGTCAATCGCGCTAGCTGTTCAGCGCGCCATCTAGTCCGCCTGTCAGTCGCGCTAGCTGTTCAGTGCGCCATCCAGTGCGCCTGTCGATCGCACTAGCTGTTCAGCATGCCATCCAGTCCGCCTGTCGATCGCGGTAGCTGTTCAGCATGCAGTCCAGTCTGCCTGTAGAGCACCCTACTGTTCGGCGTGATGACAAGGCCGTGCGTCGTGCGCGCCAACTGGCTGCAAAGGTCTGGCCGAGTGGCCGTGAAGATCCGTCTGAGTCGGCCGCCATGTGCGTCCATTGTCCTTTGCAGTGGTTCGAATTTTCGTAAAAGCGTTTTTAGCAACTCCGACAAATTGACCAACTGTTGGCAAATGCCATTCACATTTGAGAAATGTTCTGGCGATGGCTGGTCGAACGAGCCGCGTCGCATCCTTATCCATGCACGCGTGCTATATTGCCGTCGAGTTGTTTAGTTTTTAGGATCGTTTGTTTCCTTGCCCCTTTAGGTATACTACTTACCCCTTTAGGTTCAAGCGTAGTAAAAGACACCGACAGGCAGTGTCGGTGTTGTGGGTGCATTTTATGCAATGCCAGAATTTCGCCAATTTCGCCATTTTCGGCACTTATCGGTACTTGTGGCCAAAACGAGCAGCTTCCTGGCGCATGCGAGGCGAGGCCGAGTCGATCGAGCCATCGCCCGTTCGGATCCGTCGAGCCGTTCTAGAGAACAAAAACAGCAGGCGCATGCACGTTTTCTAAGAAACGCGTATCGCTGTTAGGACAAACAATAGTCGCACCAAAATATTTGTCTTAGAGTGTTATTTTCGCCATTTATATGAGCTTAGTATTGGAAAACGAACAGCGTCACTCGCCCTAGCTGGCGACGCCGATTCGAACGAGCCATCGCCCGTCCGGATCCATCGAGCCGTTAGAGAGTTTTTCACCGGACAGACGCACAGACAACCGCCGGAGTTGTAAGTAGACTAGACGCCCGTAGCGGCCTTCGGCCGCCCACCCAGCTGCCTGCAGCTGGTAAGGCTACGAGGCAAGGTCAACTGGCTAACGCTCTGAGTGTCAAATCCGCTTATCCAGATGCCATGTTCAATTTCAGAGAAACTCAAATTAAATTTACGGACAAGTCACTTTCACTCAATGTGTCCAAGTACACAGTGTTTTAAGGATGGAGTACAAAATGCTTGAAACACATGTGCTGTGTCGGTGGTTGTCGTCAAGAATAAAGCTTTTTTTTAAGTAAACGGAGCAACACAGGAACGAACACCAAAAAAGGAGCAGATGCAAACGCGCCAACGAACACTACACGAACGAACAGCAGAGCTGCCCCACCCACAGGTCGAAGAGGCAAACGACCTGGAGGGGGCAGATCCAAAACGCGCCAACGAACACTACACAAACAAACAGCAGAGCTGCCCCACCCACAGGTCGAAGAGGCAAACGACCTGGAGGGGGCAGATGCAAAACGCGCCAACGAACACTACACAAACAAACAGCAGAGCTGCCCCACCCACAGGTCGAAGAGGCAAACGACCTGGAGGGGGCAGATGCAAAACGCGCCAACGAACACTACACAAACAAACAGCAGAGCTGCCCCACCCACAGGTCGAAGAGGCAAACGACCTGGAGGGGGCAGATGCAAAACGCGCCAACGAACACTACACAAACAAACAGCAGAGCTGCCCCACCCACAGGTCGAAGAGGCAAACGACCTGGAGGGGGCAGATGCAAAACGCGCCAACGAACACTACACAAACAAACAGCAGAGCTGCCCCACCCACAGGTCGAAGAGGCAAACGACCTGGAGGGGGCAGATGCAAAACGCGCCAACGAACACTACACAAACAAACAGCAGAGCTGCCCCACCCACAGGTCGAAGAGGCAAACGACCTGGAGGGGGCAGATGCAAAACGCGCCAACGAACACTACACGAACGAACAGCAGAGCTGCCCCACCCACAGGTCGAAGAGGCAAACGACCTGGAGGGGGCAGATGCAAAACGCGCCAACGAACACTACACGAACGAACAGCAGAGCTGCCCCACCCACAGGTCGAAGAGGCAAACGACCTGGAGGGGGCAGATGCAAACTGCGCCAACGAACACTACACGAACGAACAGCAGAGCTGCCCCACCCACAGGTCGAAGAGGCAAACGACCTGGAGGGGGCAGATGCAAAACGCGCCAACGAACACTACACGAACGAACAGCAGAGCTGCCCCACCCACAGGTCGAAGAGGCAAACGACCTGGAGGGGGCAGATGCAAAATGCGCCAACGAACACTACACGAACGAACAGCAGAGCTGCCCCACCCACAGGTCGAAGAGGCAAACGACCTGGAGGGGGCAGATGCAAAACGCGCCAACGAACACTACACGAACGAACAGCAGAGCTGCCCCACCCACAGGTCGAAGAGGCAAACGACCTGGAGGGGGCAGATGCAAAATGCGCCAACGAACACTACACGAACGAACAGCAGAGCTGCCCCACCCACAGGTCGAAGAGGCAAACGACCTGGAGGGGGCAGATGCAAAACGCGCCAACGAACACTACACGAACGAACAGCAGAGCTGCCCCACCCACAGGTCGAAGAGGCAAACGACCTGGAGGGGGCAGATGCAAAAAGCGCCAACCAAAACTACACAAACGAACAGCAGAGCCGCCCCACCCACAGGTCGAAGAGGCAAACGACCTGGAGGGGGCAGATCAAAACGCGCCAACGAACACTACACGAACGAACAGCAGAGCTGCCCCACCCACAGGTCGAAGAGGCAAACGACCTGGAGGGGGCAGATGCAAAATGCGCCAACGAACACTACACGAACGAACAGCAGAGCTGCCCCACCCACAGGTCGAAGAGGCAAACGACCTGGAGGGGGCAGATGCAAAACGCGCCAACGAACACTACACGAACGAACAGCAGAGCAGATTTGCGAACTGATGTAAAGACGTGTAAGTGGCCGCCAGCATACCTTCCTCTAGGGAGCGCCGAATCTCGATCCACTGAGGGTTGGCCGTGAAGGTGATGAAGAGGTCGGGCTTGTGGAACTCGCGGCAGATGGCGATCGCGTCCTCAAAATGCTGGTGCATGTACCGAGGCGAGCCCACGAACGTCGGAGGCAAGATGACCTGAACTCAACACTCGTTCAGTACATCAACTCATATTACGTCCAGCAACCATACCTGTAACTGGGGAGGGGGGGGGGGGGGGGCTTTGGGGGCCCCACTATTTTCCAACACCGCTCGACCGCCCATCCAGAATTTCCCCTCTCCCATTTTCACCTTGCTTAAAACGATAAAAGTGAGTAACTGTTGGTGTTTTTCAGTGCTTCAGTGTTATACAACCATAAAACAGCTAAATAACACTATTTAGCGCCTATTATACCCATATTTGACCAAAAAGTACCAGGCACTGTTTCAGTAAACACTGGTCAGCTCCCCCCCCCCACTTTTTGCTCCAGGGACCCCCTCCCCCAGATTCGACCGTATTGCCCCCCCCCCCACTCTCCCAGACACTCGTACAGGTATGCCAACCACATGATGGACAATGGGGATCTTTTCGCCTTCGTGCTCTCTCTGTAATCCGACGTCCTGCAAATCCTGAACAAGAACACAAGTAAATAACAATTACGAGTGCCCCTCGCTAAAAGTTATAGGAGACCGATGCGTGGGGAGGGGGAAATGAAGATTGTGGGGTGGGTGTGTTGGGGGGGATCTTAACTGGGTTGGGAGCGGGCTCCCTCCCCCCACACTTGCTGTTTTGCCCTCCCCACCCCCACCCCCCCCCCCCCAAAATTTGAAACTGTATATTTAATGTCTCTTAAGTTTTTAAAAAATCGACAAAAAGTGCCTATATTGTAATTTAAGTGTATTATAGACCTATTTAAATTTTACATGTCTTTTTGACCAAAAATCAACCAAAAAGTGCCTTCTTCTTCCCCACCCCCCTCCTCCAGTTCTCACCCCACCCACGCCCCCCCAGAAAGTGCCCAACCCTCCCCCCAGGTCCAATCCCGGTAAGGTATGGGGGGGGTGGAGAGGTAGAAGCTGGGAGGGGGAGCGGCTGTGACGGAGAGCAGGAATCGACAGGAAACGCAAAGACCGAGGCCCTTCCGTTGTAGTGTGCCTCTCACCCTGGTGGTCTCGATCCACTTAAGTCGCTGGGCTCCCACTTTACATAAGCGAGGAGAGTACTGTGAAGATGGCAGGCTGAAAATAACTTTTTAAGCAACCACAACGCAAGCAGTTGTGCCGAACTCACTGATGAGATGTCCTGTCCGGTATCTCGCTAGGGCGCACCTGGATGTGGGAAACTAAGAGCGTGAGGGCCGCTTGTTGCTTTTCTTAGTTAGATGCCCCCGTTGGCACCGGTCGGAAAGAGCAATGGGAAGAGAGTGGCGCTCGACGTCTCTGACACCTCCTGCAGCTCCCTGCTCGGCCTCGAAAGGTAACACGACGCGGCGGCCCCGGACGCTACGCCATAGCACTACAAAAACCAAAGCGACGAGTAGTTAAATGTGCTCGCTACTAACTTGTGGGGGGGGGGGGAGGGAGACCAAAGGACTTTTAGCTTGAGACTAATTAGAGGAGAAAAATTGTAATATGCATAATCCGTAGTCTAGTTTAGCCGAAAATGTCTACCAACCTGAAATTTCTTTAAAATTCGAACTAAGGCGCTGTGCTCGCCTCCAGGCGCTCTTTGTCGTGATGACGAGCTGTAAGGCGGAGCGCCCCATCAGCTCGCACGCGTGAGATGTAGCGACGTAGGGATTTGCCGCTTCAGCTCTCCTAGCCGCCCAGAGCCGACGCAGCTGGGGGCTCCGGGCGGGATCCTGGGATACATCCCTGAGAGCGGTGCTGACATGACGGGTCTGGGTGAAAGTAAGTAAAAACCGGTTAGGGCCGTGGAAGAGGCCCATAAAAAGTAGACCTAAACGATAACCGCATTCAAGAAACAATTAAGGTACGAGAAAGAAATCGACTCACCTTTCCCTGAATACACCATTGGCCGGTAGACTGTCACCAGCTGGAATGCGCGCCTGGCCTCAAGCTCCAACGCCAACGCATTGTTGAGGGGACAGAACTTCGAAAGATCCGCGCGAGAAGAGACGCCACAGCTGGACCAGACGATGGGATGTGAAAGAGCGGCGGAAATCGTGCTGCCGTAAGCACGTCTCGCGGCAGAAGGCAACTTGAGGACCGCAGCTCGGACAAGGAGCTTAGGGCAACCGTGCTCGTCGACAGCGCGCCAACGTCCGCGAGTGACGAGCTGATATGACGACAGCCTCCGCGTCTCTGGAGAAAGTATCCCGTGCAGTTAAGCGTCGATTCTGGAAGGGAGAGCCCCAACTCCCCTCTTCCTTTACGGGATCTGCCTGCCTTCGCCCTCTCCTCAGCTCTCTTCGTCGGTGCGCAGCTGGCGCTTCTCTGAAGATATGGGTTCTCGGCATCGTAGCTTCGGCACCGCCAGCGAGCGCCGCCACCGGCGCCAACGCACTTGTACCAAAAAATTCGGGAATTTCAATTTATGCAACACATGCAAAGGTGAAGAAATCAATGTGCACCAAAATATTCAGAGCGGATTTTCGCATTTATATGCTTAATATTGAGAAGCGAATAGCGTCTAGAATGGGAGGAGGAGGAACGAGACGCCCGCCGATCTTAGGTAGAGAGAAGCCCGACGAAGACAACCGCGGAGTGAAGAGAAGTTTTCTGAGGTCCTGACCTGACCTATTTCTGAGGCCTCTGCCATAAAAATACTTGTAAACCGATAAACTTTCTTATTTTAGGCTTTCTTAGGCTTAGTCCAGACTTTCTAGGCTTATCTTTGCTTTGATTTGGCTTAGGCTATCTTCGCTTAGGCTTAGGCTCCTAGGTTTCGGACGAGGACGAAAAATTGTGCTGCAAAAAAAACGACGTAAGGAAGAACAAGCCAAGCCCGCCGAAACCGCCCCACGGCGCGCTGGAACGGAATGGAAGGTGGCGCGACCTAACTTAGACCAGGTCCAAAGGCTGCGCCTGAGATAAGGTGCATGAACATATGTGAGCAATTATGCAGATGACAAAAAAGCCAATTATTATTAGCTGACTCTGAAGGGCTGATTAAAAGAATTGAATTTTGCTGCAGAATTTACAGATTCGTATTGTTGTTAAACTAGCATCATAGCATGGCTTTATACACATTGTATTGATGATGAGCACTACTGAGGACATGAAAATATGATACTAACACTTCTAGACGTTGAGAGAATGACAAACTACAAAAGAGATGAAAGGTTTCTAATATAGCAACAATCTCTGCCTATTGTCCCCAGAACCCCCCCATTGGATTATACTCGACCTTTGGGGGCCTCTGGGCGAAACATTTTGGGCTCTCCCATCTCTCCAGCCCCCCTCCCCCCGCCCCTTGCATCGGTTATGGTCTTTTGTGTGGGTTTTGATGTTTCGGATTGTTGTGTGGGTTGAGAGAAAACGTGAACATACAGCACATACAAACAGACACACCGAAAAGCCTTCTCTCCCCCCCCCCCCCCCGCCACATAGCATCACCACAGAAAATAAAACAAAACTTCTGCAAACGAGTCTCAGTGCATGTCTCAATTTAAGTCGTGGTGTGTTGATATGAAATTTATTAAAACAGAGTGGGTGTTACACGCAATTCTGTAGTATTATGAAATGGTTGTTGACATATGTTTGTACCTATCCAACACTTTAGTTTTATATTGAGTGATTTATATTGTACAACTGAGTATTCTCAACATTATTTTATTTCATAGACAAATTGATTTACCACTTTGAGCACTTTGAAGCAGGAGTCCTGAGTCGAAGCGGCTAGTGATTATAAAGGGACATCGTGGGAGATGTTGCTACCTGCAGCTTTGATGGCTTACAGGATGACCCTACATTCAAGCACTAAATATTCACCTTTCTATCTATTGTATGGTAGGGACGCTTTAGCGCCAATTTTGGATGTATCTGAACGAATAGACATTAAGGATATAAATTTGGATGAATACGCGACAGAATTGGCGCGACGAATGGTTGAAAGTTGGGACAAAAATTCGACCCAATTGTCACAATTGCAAGATAAATTGGCTAAATATTTCGTAAAGAACCCAACATAGAACCCAAATTTGTAAGTCAACCCTGTAGCCTGTAGCTTGTAGCCTGCAGTCTGATACCCTGATACCATGTAGGATGGTGAACATGCCTGAGCTTTGTAGTGTCATTTGATGGTTCACATCACCTACATATGTACACTTTTTAAGTCAACCCTGTAGCCTGTAGCCTCCCTGTAGCCTGCAGTCAGATACCCTGATACCATGTAGGATGGTGAACATCAGCCTGAGCTTTGTAGTGTCATTATGTTTCACTTTTTAAGTCAACCCTGTAGCCTGTAGCCTGCCTGTAGCCTGCAGTCTGATACCCTGATACCATGTAGGATGGTGAACATCAGCCTGAGCTTTGTAGTGTCCATATGTTACACTTTTTAAGTCAACCCTGTAGCCTGTAGCCTGTAGTCTGCAGTCTGATACCCTGATACCATGTAGGATGGTGAACATCAGCCTGAGCTTTGTAGTGTCCTTATGTTTCACTTTTTAAGTCAACCCTGTAGCCTGTAGCCTGCAGTCTGCAGTCTGATACCCTGATACCATGTAGGATGGTGAACATCAGCCTGAGCTTTGTAGTGTCCATATGTTACACTTTTTAAGTCAACCCTGTAGCCTGTAGCCTGCAGTCTGCAGTCTGATACCCTGATACCATGTAGGGTGGTGACATCAGCCTGAGCTTTGTAGTGTCCTTATGTTACACTTTTTAAGTCAACCCTGTAGCCTGTAGCCTGCTAGCCTGCAGTCAGATACCCTGATACCATGTAGGGTGGTGAACATCATCCTGAGCTTTGTAGTGTCCATATGTCACTTTTTATTCAACGCTGTAGCGTGTAGGCTGCAGACTGCTGTCAGATAACCTGAAACCATGTAGGGTAGTGAACATCAGCCTGAGCTTTGTAGTGTCGATCTTTTTCACTTTTTCAGTCAACCCTGTAGCCTGTAGCCTGCAGCCTGCAGTCAGATACCCTGATACCATGTAGGGTGGTGAACATCAGCCTGAGCTTTGTAGTGTCCATATGTTACACTTTTTAAGTCAACCCTGTAGCCTGTAGCCTGCAGCCTGCAGTCAGATACCCTGATACCATGTAGGGTGGTGAACATCAGCCTGAGCATTGTAGAGTCCATATGATACACTTTTTAAGTCAACCCTGTAGCCTGTAGCCTGAGTTGCAGTCAGATACCCTGATACCATGTAGGGTGGTGAACATCAGCCTGAGCTTTGTAGTGTCCATATGTTACACTTTTTAAGTCAACCCTGTAGCCTGTAGCCTGTAGTCTGCAGTCTGATACCCTGATACCATGTAGGGTGGTGAACATCAGCCTGAGCTTTGTAGTGTCCATATGTTACACTTTTTAAGTCAACCCTGTAGCCTGTAGCCTGAAGTCTGCAGTCTGATACCCTGATACCATGTAGGGTGGTGAACATCAGCCTGAGCTTTGTAGTGTCCATATGTTACACTTTTTAAGTCAACCCTGTAGCCTGTAGCCTGCAGTCTGCAGTCAGATACCCTGATACCATGTAGGGTGGTGAACATCAGCCTGAGCTTTGTAGTGTCCATATGTCACTTTTTAAGTCAACCCTGTAGCCTGTAGCCTGCAGTCTGCAGTCAGATACCCTGATACCATGTAGGGTAGTGAACATCAGCCTGAGCTTTGTAGTGTCCATATGTTACACTTTTTAAGTCAACCCTGTAGCCTGTAGCCTGCAGTCTGCAGTCAGATACCCTGAAACCATGTAGGGTAGTGAACATCAGCCTGAGCTTTGTAGTGTCCATATGTTACACTTTTTAAGTCAACCCTGTAGCCTGTAGCCTGCAGTCTGCAGTCAGATACCCTGATACCATGTAGGGTGGTGAACATCAGCCTGAGCTTTGTAGTGTCCATATGTTACACTTTTTAAGTCAACCCTGTAGCCTGTAGCCTGCAGTCTGCAGTCAGATACCCTGATACCATGTAGGGTGGTGAACATCAGCCTGAGCTTTGTAGTGTCCATATGTTACACTTTTTAAGTCAACCCTGTAGCCTGTAGCCTGTAGTCTGCAGTCTGATACCCTGATACCATGTAGGGTGGTGAACATCAGCCTGAGCTTTCTAGTGTCCATATGTTACACTTTTTAAGTCAACCCTGTAGCCTGTAGCCTGTAGTCTGCAGTCTGATACCCTGATACCCTGTAGGGTGGTGAACATCAGCCTGAGCTTTCTAGTGTCCATATGTTACACTTTTTAAGTCAACCCTGTAGCCTGTAGCCTGCAGTCTGCAGTCAGATACCCTGAAACCATGTAGGGTAGTGAACATCAGCCTGAGCTTTGTAGTGTCCATATGTTACACTTTTAAAGTCACCACTGTAGCCTGTAGCCTGCAGCCTGCAGTCAGATACCCTGATACCATGTAGGGTAGTGAACATCAGCCTGAGCTTTGTAGTGTCCATATGTTACACTTTTTAAGTCAACCCTGTAGCCTGTAGCCTGTAGTCTGCAGTCTCATACCCTGATACCATGTAGGGTGGTGAACATCAGCCTGAGCTTTGTAGTGTCCATATGTTACACTTTTTAAGTCAACCCTGTAGCCTGTAGCCTGTAGTCTGCAGTCTGATACCCTGATACCATGTAGGGTGGTGAACATCAGCCTGAGCTTTGTAGTGTCCATATGTTACACTTTTTAAGTCAACCCTGTAGCCTGTAGCCTGCAGTCTGCAGTCAGATACCCTGAAACCATGTAGGGTAGTGAACATCAGCCTGAGCTTTGTAGTGTCCATATGTTACACTTTTTAAGTCAACCCTGTAGCCTGTAGCCTGCAGTCTGCAGTCAGATACCCTGAAACCATGTAGGGTAGTGAACATCAGCCTGAGCTTTGTAGTGTCCATATGTTACACTTTTTAAGTCAACCCTGTAGCCTGTAGCCTGCAGTCTGCAGTCAGATACCCTGAAACCATGTAGGGTAGTGAACATCAGCCTGAGCTTTGTAGTGTCCATATGTTACACTTTTTTAAGTCAACCCTGTAGCCTGTAGCCTGCAGCCTGCAGTCAGATACCCTGATACCATGTAGGGTGGTGAACATCAGCCTGAGCTTTCTAGTGTCCATATGTTACACTTTTTAAGTCAACCCTGTAGCCTGTAGCCTCCTGTAGTCTGCAGTCTGATACCCTGATACCATGTAGGGTGGTGAACATCAGCCTGAGCTTTGTAGTGTCCATATGTTACACTTTTTAAGTCAACCCTGTAGCCTGTAGCCTGTAGTCTGCAGTCTGATACCCTGATACCATGTAGGGTGGTGAACATCAGCCTGAGCTTTGTAGTGTCCATATGTTACACTTTTTAAGTCAACCCTGTAGCCTGTAGCCTGCAGTCTGCAGTCAGATACCCTGAAACCATGTAGGGTAGTGAACATCAGCCTGAGCTTTGTAGTGTCCATATGTTACACTTTTTAAGTCAACCCTGTAGCCTGTAGCCTGCAGTCTGCAGTCAGATACCCTGAAACCATGTAGGGTAGTGAACATCAGCCTGAGCTTTGTAGTGTCCATATGTTACACTTTTTAAGTCAACCCTGTAGCCTGTAGCCTGCAGTCTGCAGTCAGATACCCTGAAACCATGTAGGGTAGTGAACATCAGCCTGAGCTTTGTAGTGTCCATATGTTACACTTTTTAAGTCAACCCTGTAGCCTGTAGCCTGCAGCCTGCAGTCAGATACCCTGATACCATGTAGGGTGGTGAACATCAGCCTGAGCTTTCTAGTGTCCATATGTTACACTTTTTAAGTCAACCCTGTAGCCTGTAGCCTCCTGTAGTCTGCAGTCTGATACCCTGATACCATGTAGGGTGGTGAACATCAGCCTGAGCTTTGTAGTGTCCATATGTTACACTTTTTAAGTCAACCCTGTAGCCTGTAGCCTGTAGTCTGCAGTCTGATACCCTGATACCATGTAGGGTGGTGAACATCAGCCTGAGCTTTGTAGTGTCCATATGTTACACTTTTTAAGTCAACCCTGTAGCCTGTAGCCTGCAGTCTGCAGTCAGATACCCTGAAACCATGTAGGGTAGTGAACATCAGCCTGAGCTTTGTAGTGTCCATATGTTACACTTTTTAAGTCAACCCTGTAGCCTGTAGCCTGCAGTCTGCAGTCAGATACCCTGAAACCATGTAGGGTAGTGAACATCAGCCTGAGCTTTGTAGTGTCCATATGTTACACTTTTTAAGTCAACCCTGTAGCCTGTAGCCTGCAGTCTGCAGTCAGATACCCTGAAACCATGTAGGGTAGTGAACATCAGCCTGAGCTTTGTAGTGTCCATATGTTACACTTTTTAAGTCAACCCTGTAGCCTGTAGCCTGCAGCCTGCAGTCAGATACCCTGATACCATGTAGGGTAGTGAACATCAGCCTGAGCTTTGTAGTGTCCATATGTTACACTTTTTAAGTCAACCCTGTAGCCTGTAGCCTGCCTGCAGCCTGCAGTCAGATACCCTGATACCATGTAGGGTGGTGAACATCAGCCTGAGCTTTGTAGTGTCCATATGTTACACTTTTTAAGTCAACCCTGTAGCCTGTAGCCTCCTGTAGTCTGCAGTCTGATACCCTGATACCATGTAGGGTGGTGAACATCAGCCTGAGCTTTGTAGTGTCCATATGTTACACTTTTTAAGTCAACCCTGTAGCCTGTAGCCTGTAGTCTGCAGTCTGATACCCTGATACCATGTAGGGTGGTGAACATCAGCCTGAGCTTTGTAGTGTCCATATGTTACACTTTTTAAGTCAACCCTGTAGCCTGTAGCCTGCAGTCTGCAGTCAGATACCCTGAAACCATGTAGGGTAGTGAACATCAGCCTGAGCTTTGTAGTGTCCATATGTTACACTTTTTAAGTCAACCCTGTAGCCTGTAGCCTGCAGTCTGCAGTCAGATACCCTGAAACCATGTAGGGTAGTGAACATCAGCCTGAGCTTTGTAGTGTCCATATGTTACACTTTTTAAGTCAACCCTGTAGCCTGTAGCCTGCAGCCTGCAGTCAGATACCCTGATACCATGTAGGGTGGTGAACATCAGCCTGAGCTTTCTAGTGTCCATATGTTACACTTTTTAAGTCAACCCTGTAGCCTGTAGCCTGCCTGTAGTCTGATACCCTGATACCATGTAGGGTGGTGAACATCAGCCTGAGCTTTGTAGTGTCCATATGTTACACTTTTTAAGTCAACCCTGTAGCCTGTAGCCTGTAGTCTGCAGTCTGATACCCTGATACCATGTAGGGTGGTGAACATCAGCCTGAGCTTTGTAGTGTCCATATGTTACACTTTTTAAGTCAACCCTGTAGCCTGTAGCCTCCTGTAGTCTGCAGTCTGATACCCTGATACCATGTAGGGTGGTGAACATCAGCCTGAGCTTTGTAGTGTCCATATGTTACACTTTTTAAGTCAACCCTGTAGCCTGTAGCCTGTAGTCTGCAGTCAGATACCCTGAGGGGGGGAGACGGCCGGCAGTGAGCAACCTGAAACCATGTAGGGTGGTGAACATCAGCCTGAGCTTTGTAGTGTCCATATGTTACACTTTTTAAGTCAACCCTGTAGCCTGTAGCCTGCAGTCTGCAGTCTGATACCCTGATACCATGTAGGGTGGTGAACATCAGCCTGAGCTTTGTAGTGTCCATATGTTACACTTTTTAAGTCAACCCTGTAGCCTGTAGCCTGCAGTCTGCAGTCAGATACCCTGATACCATGTAGGATGGTGAACATCAGCCTGAGCTTTGTAGTGTCCATATGTCACTTTTTAAGTCAACCCTGTAGCCTGTAGCCTGTAGCCTGCAGTCTGATACCCTGATACCATGTAGGGTGGTGAACATCAGCCTGAGCTTTGTAGTGTCCATATGTTTCACTTTTTAAGTCAACCCTGTAGCCTGTAGCCTGTAGCCTGCAGTCTGATACCCTTATACCATGTAGGATGGTGCACATCAGCCTGAGCTTTGTAATGTCATTATGGTTCACTTTTTAAGTCAACCCTGTAGCCTGTAGCCTGTAGCCTGTAGCCTGCAGTCTGATACCATTATCAGGGTGTACGCGTCAGCGTACAACCCTAATATGTGACCACTTCTCAATGCGGGTTTTTGAATTTTCGATCGCCTATAACTTTTGATTGCCTGAACGGATTTCGACGCGTTATGGCGCAAATGAACCGCCTTCTTCTGGGGCATCGAATGCGCCATAACGCGTTTCCTTGCTTTACTGTAAGGGGTCAATAGTTCCAAAAATGTTCCAATTTTGTGGCTTTTTTTTTTCATGTTCTCTGCCAGGTTTTTGGAGCGCCACTCGTGAACGGCTAAAGGTATCGATATGAAACTTGGACAGCATCTGCAGCTATTGCAAAGAAAATAGACGCCCAAAGGATTTCTTGATAGGCAGCTCCGATTTTGAGATATCGTCGATTTGGCGATTTTTCTTGGACATAGCCGTTTTTTGGGGTGGTTTCCACCAAGAGTAAAACTCCAAAAAGTGCCGAGTAAACCTCCAATTTTTTTTGATTTCCTTGAACAGTTTCTTATGGCAAGTCTATGCCAAGCCACTAAACCTAAAACTTGATTACTGATAATGAGATATTAGCTAATTAAAATTTTGGAAGAAATGTTTGTCCTCTATAGGCGCTTCAACCGTTGGTCTGAGAGGTTTGCTAAAATGGGGAAAGTTGATCGCCATGACCTGGAATAGACCCCTTTGAAAAAATTAGTCACCCCAGACGCACCAATATGTCTCTACGCTCTTGGGAAATTAGTGAAAAACGGCGATATTTCGGTGTGGTTAGCTCGGATCGCTTTGAGGTCAATAATAAAGTTGATCGCCGATCAGTGGGGAACATTTCATTCCTTAGGGCCAATGCGCTCCGACGCACCAAAATATTTTCATTTCCGGGAAAATCGCTATATCTCGATGTGGGTAGCTCAGATCACTTCGGCTAAAACACCAAAGTTGACCGCCTGCATGTGCAGATCATTTTGGTTCTTTACACCACTACGCTCCGACGAACCAATATGGCATTAGAGAAGTGCACGCACGCACGCACACCGTCAAATGGGCTGCTTCACAAGAAACTTGATGTGGGTAGCTCGGATCACTTCGGCTAAAACACAAAAGTTGACCGCCTGCACGTGTAGATCATTTTGGTTCTTTACACCACTACGCTCCGACGAACCAATATGGCACTGCAGAAGTGCACGCACGCACGCACACCGTCAAATGGGCTGCTTCACAAGAAACTTGATGTGGGTAGGTCCGATCACTTCGGCTAAAACACAAAAGTTGACCGCCTGCACGTGTAGATCATTTTGGTTCTTTACACCACTACGCTCCAACGAACCAATATGGCACTGCAGAAGTGCACGCACGCACGCACACCGTCAAATGGGCTGCTTCACAAGAAACTTGATGTGGGTAGGTCCGATCACTTCGGCTAAAACACAAAAGTTGACCGCCTGCACGTGTAGATCATTTTGGTTCTTTACACCACTATGCTCCGACGAACCAATATGGCACTGCAGAAGTGCACGCACGCACGCACACCGTCAAATGGGCTGCTTCACAAGAAACTTGATGTGGGTAGCTCGGATCACTTCGGCTAAAACACAAAAGTTGACCGCCTGCACGTGTAGATCATTTTGGTTCTTTACACCACTATGCTCCGACGAACCAATATGGCACTGCAGAAGTGCACGCACGCACGCACACCGTCAAATGGGCTGCTTCACAAGAAACTTGATGTGGGTAGCTCGGATCACTTCGGCTAAAACACAAAAGTTGACCGCCTGCACGTGTAGATCATTTTGGTTCTTTACACCACTATGCTCCGACGAACCAATATGGCACTGCAGAAGTGCACGCACGCACGCACACTGTCAAAATGGGCTGCTTCGCAAGAAACTTGATGTGGGTAGGTCCGATCACTTCGGCTAAAACACAAAAGTTGACCGCCTAGTCATGGTGATCATTTCCATACTTTACATCACTATGCTCTGACGCAGCAATATAGCACAACTGCATGTGCATGCACGCATGCACATAATGTACATAGCACCTAGGTATGTACAATGTATCGTCATTACCGTATTTTGCATGCAGCTATTGACCCCTTCCCAAAAAAAAACGTCTCGGTGTCGAGCGGACTCGATCGCGCCATCGTACGCGCATGTACGTCGGGCCATTCGCGAGTTGCTTTGCATTTATTTATCAGGGTGTACGCGTCAGCGTACAACCCTAATATGTGACCACTTCTCAATGCGGGTTTTTGAATTTTCGATCGCCTATAACTTTTGATTGCCTGAACGGATTTCGACGCGTTATGGCGCAAATGAACCGCCTTCTTCTGGGGCATCGAATGCGCCATAACGCGTTTCCTTGCTTTACTGTAAGGGGTCAATACCTCCGAAAATTTCACGTTTTTTTCGAGGTTTTTCGTGCGCCATTCTCGAACGTCTTATGCTATTGGAATGAAACTTGCCAGACATTGGCGACTCATATCGGCTCTTAAAAACCTAAATGGGTTCCTTTGTTAGCGTTCCCTATCTCGAGATAATGTCAATAGTATGGTCGATTTTGACAACTTTTTGAAATCATGTCAAGGTTTTTCGTGTTTTCCTACTGGACTAACATCACCTTCTAACGCGCTATCTAACGCGCTATAGCACGTATGCATACTCGGTTGCAGTACAGAGATATGTCCCAAACTGTTTGAAAGCAAAAATCAAAACACGTCATTTTGTTTTGAAACTGCACAGGCGTCTACAACTCACATTTTTAGAAAGAAAAGCTTCTAAAGTAATTTGTGCTAGGTGCTGTTAATCTTGAGTTATGGTTTACTTTGTGAGTCAGTGCTTGGGCACAGTGGGTTTGACTGTCAGTGCTTTGGCGCGATCCGTAAGGCATCAGACTACCGATCGAGAGGTCGCCAGTTCAACTCCCGATGGCGGCTTTGCTTTTGCACGTGTCCCTGCAAGAGGGATAACGACTTGTTGCCCCACCCTTCCACTTTGGTCTTTTCTCTAGGTTCTGCCGATTTTTTTTTTGATTTTTCGAACTTGTGGAAAGTTTGAAAAGCATGCGCGCGTGCGTGCGTACATACGTGCGAGCGTGCGTGCGTGCCTGCATAGGTTTTATCGTATCAATGTGTGTCTTACGAAAAAACATTGTATTAAGGAAAAATTTGCAGGTGGCTGCAAAAAAAGGTGAATATGTGACGCTATTTTGTTAAAGTCCAGTTTGAAAAAGAGGGGTATTAATTAAGGCATGCCTCATTGGTGTATAGCCACCTACACTTTGCAGCTGATCAACTTCAGTTTGAACAAACCGTGTATAAAAACTGAACCAAACGCAGCAACACGTCACATATTCGGCATTTGTTGTGTGAGCCATCCTCATTCAGCCAAAACACAACAGCAATCCTTTAACATCTCATCTCTCTCTGACAATGCGTTGCCATTGGCCATTACCATGGACCTGGCACAGCCACATTTCCTGGTTAAATAATCGGCACCCTGCTAACATTTGTGACATGTGGGTTGCCACTACAGTTAGTGATGTGCATGCATACATACTGTACTGGCTCCATTCGTCAGTCCCCTTTTGGCATTTCAACCAATGATGAACTGCTTCTACAACGTTTGCATAGTGCAATGCACCATTTTACATCTTGTGAGTGCTTACGTTGTATGCATGCGTGCCTGCTCGCGTGCGTATGTACGTGCGCCTGCATCGTGTTCCATGTACAAGATCATGGGGTCCTTCCTGCCTGTCTCGCAACCATGTGGCATTCAGTCATGCGGCATATGTGAATGCACTGTGTTCCAGTCTAGTTACGTCCTAAAAATTGCCACTGCACCTTCCTATGCACGCGAACACAAAAAAATTAAAATTAATGGGGAGTGGGAAAATATGGATGCGAACACCAAAAATGCCGAATATGTTACGTGTTGCTGCGTTTGGTTCAGTTTTTATACACGGTTTGTTCAAACTGAAGTTGATCAGCTGCAAAGTGTAGGTGGCTATACACCAATGAGGCATGCCTTAATTAATACCCCTCTTTTTCAAACTGGACTTTAACAAAATAGCGTCACATATTCACCTTTTTTTGCAGCCACCTGCAAATTTTTCCTTAATACCATGTAGGATGGTGCACATCAGCCTGAGCTTTGTAGTGTCATTATGTTTCACTTTTTAAGTCAACCCTGTAGCCTGTAGCCTGCAGTCTGGTACCCTGATACCATGTAGGATGGTGCACATCAGCCACAGCTTTGTAGTGTTGTTACGTTTCACTTTTTAAGTCAACCCTGTAGCCTATAGCCTGTAGCCTGTAGCCTGTAGCCTGCAGTCTGATACCCTCATACCATGTAGGATGGTGCACATCAGCCTGAGCTTTGTAGTGTCATTATGTTTCACTTTTTAAGTCAACCCTGTAGCCTGTAGCCTGTAGCCTGCAGTCTGATACCCTGATACCATGTAGGATGGTGCACATCAGCCTGAGCTTTGTAGTGTCATTATGTTTCACTTTTTAAGTCAACCCTGTAGCCTGTAAGTGTCTGATACCCTGATACCATGTAGGATGGTGCAC
Source organism: Paralinhomoeus sp. GSCO2_6 (assembly GCA_030248085.1). Taxonomy (NCBI): domain Eukaryota; kingdom Metazoa; phylum Nematoda; class Chromadorea; order Monhysterida; family Linhomoeidae; genus Paralinhomoeus; species Paralinhomoeus sp. GSCO2_6. The sequence continues at coordinate 3,908 of JASAMY010001446.1, read as the reverse complement.
ATCAGCCAGAGCTTTGTAGTGTCATTATGGTTCACTTTTTAAGTCAACCCTGTAGCCTGTAGCCTGTAGCCTGCAGTCTGATACCATTATACCATGTAGGATGGTGCACATCAGCCTGAGCTTTGTAGTGTCATTATGTTTCACTTTTTAAGTCAACCCTGTAGCCTGTAGCCTGCAGTCTGATACCCTGATACCATGTAGGATGGTGCACATCAGCCTGAGCTTTGTAGTGTCATTATGTTTCACTTTTTAAGTCAACCCTGTAGCCTGTAAGTGTCTGATACCCTGATTCTGCTCTCTTCCCTTGCTCATTCTGCTCTCTTCCCTTGCTTCATTCTGCTCTCTTCCCTTGCTTGGGACGCCAAAAAGGAAGAGATCTTGCAAGTAGATAAGACGTCTTGGGTTCGGCGCGTTGCAATAATGTCGCCTGCCCCACCCGCGTCTACCAAAGTCCGAACCCGCTCGCGCTGCGGCTGCGGCGCGCCGCTGAACAGCGTCACCGGCGTCTGCACCAACACCAAGTGCAGCATCAAGACCCCCAGCGGCAGCGGCCCCGCCGCTGTCGCGCCTCTCTCGGCCGCCTCGGCATCGCCGTTGACGCTGAGCGCTTTCTCCGAGCTGGAGGCGAAGCTGCTGGCGGCCCTCCGCCCCCTCGTCCACAAGGCTGTCACCGAGGCCGTCATCGACGCGGTCAGGAGCGCTGTCGCTCCCGCCGTCGAGGCTGCGATCGAGGCGGCGCTCGACGGAATCCGCGTCGAGTTCCAGCAGATCCGGAAGGACAATCAGCACATGGCCGAGCGACTTCGAGCGGCTGAGCAGCAGCGGGCCGGTGGCGCGCACGCCGCCATGGAGTCGCTCACTCCCGCCATCGAGGCTGCGGTCGAGGCGGCGCTCGACGGAATCCGCGCCGAGTTCCAGCAGATCCGAGAGGAGAACGAGCACATGGCCGAGCGACTTCGAGCGGCTGAGCAGCAGCTGGCCGGCGGCGCGCCCGCCGCCCCGGAGTCGGCCACTCCAGCGGAAGGCGCCCCAGCTTGCGCCTACGGCCAGCCGCCCGCGTCAGTGCTCGTCCGCGACGCCGACTTCCAGGCGGCCCTGCTGCGTGCCGTGGGCGAGCAGGCGGCCCGCGAGAAGAAGAAGCTGAACCTCGTCATTGTCGGCCTGCCCGAGCCCACACCTGGCCTGAGCGACGCCGCCAACCAGGACGACGCGGCGCGCGTCCGGGGGCTCGCTGGCGCTCTCCACATCCCGCCAACGGCCATCACGCGCGTGTTTCGGCATGGCCAGACGCGCACGGACGGCCGGCCGCGAATCACGAAAGTCGTCTTTGGCGACTTGGAACAGCGCGGCCGCTTTCTCGAGGGCCTGCGCCCTCTGCTGGTGGCCCAGCAGGCGGCGGCGTCTGGCGGCCAGCCGGGCAGGCCCGCCTTCTTCGTCAGGCCGGACCTCACGACCGAGCAGCTGGAGGACAACCGCCGACTCAACAGCGCCCGCCTCGAGCGCATCGGCAACGGAGAAGACGTTGTCATCTTCCGTGGCCGCGTCATGCCACGCGTCGAGCGTGACGCCCTGCGCCAGCAGCAGCAGCAGCAGCAGCGCCGCCACCAGCCGCGCCGCCACCAGGTGAACCAACCACTGCCCCAGTCAAACTAGGTTTGCCTGTAGGTGCAGACTCGCGCGCTGGCGCGCTCTCGCGTTCCGCCACTCCAGCGCGTTGTGACTCGTTGAGCAGCGAGCGCGTCCCCTTCATCGCGTTTAATGCTCAGTCGCTCCGCGCGCATCTTGTTGAATTCCGCGCTTTCCTGGACCAATCGCCTAGCACTGTAGTCTGTGTTTGTGAGAGCTGGCTTGACAGCAGCTTCCCCAGTGCCCTGCTAGGTAATTCTCACACTGTATTTCGCGCTGACAGGGGAGCACCGCGCAGGCGGTGGCTCCCTTGTCTTTGTCCCAACGAGTATCCCTGCTTCTCCTGTGCATACGTTTGTAGTGAATGATGACTTTGAATGCATGGCGCTTGATGTACGCGTAGGTAGTGTTCGCTGCGACTCGTCTCCGTCTACCGTAACCCCCGCAACCGCGACAGTACAGTACTTACAAAAGTGTTGGCGGATCTTTGTGACGTAAGCAAGCCTTTTATTTGCGTGGGCGATTTCAACCTACCCAATATCTCTTGGACCAATCTAACTACGCTCCCTACCGCACCCCCAGCTGAGAGGAATATTCTAGACTGCGTCATCACCCTTGGTTTGGAACAGTTGGTGTCCACGCCGACACGTGGCGATAACATCTTAGACCTCCTACTGACGAACCGTCCCGGCCTCGTTACCAGTCTCAGCGTTGGCCCTTCCTTCATCCCGTCCGACCACAGTGCTCTCTCTTTTCATGTAGAACTCCATGCACCACAAACACCCAAAACCAGAAAGACCAGTTATGTATATCGCAAAGGTAACTACGAATCCCTAAACGCATACATTGCGCATCTAGATTGGGATAGTCTTCTTGGAGCTCACAACGCAGTTGAAACAATGTGGCACACGTTCCTGTCAATTCTACGAACAGCGTTAGACCAGCACATCCCCCTCACAACACCTCGAGTACGCACAAGTACGTTGCCCATTGAAGTAGTCCGACTCATCCAAAAGCAAAAGCAACTCCACTCCCGCTACTTAGTGAGTCGCAATGTGGCTGCACACCAACGATGGAAATCGGCAAACAGACAGGCACGTGCTGCGATTCGTCGCGCCAATCTAGCCTCCGAACAGAGACTCTTGGCTGCCCCTGAGCGAGAGTTCTGGAAATTTGTCTCTTCGCGCCTAACAAGCAGGGATGGCATTCCTCCTCTGAGATCTGAAAATGGTCTTGTGTCTGGCGACGAGCAAAAGACGCGTCTGCTCAACGATCAATTTAAGTCAGTTTTCATTGAGGATGACGGTCTCCCCTTGCAGTTAAATCACCAACGTGATTTCACGCGCCCTGTTCAGTCAGTACACATTGACGCAGTTGCTGTTTATGCAATACTGGCAAAACTGCCCAACAAATTTTCGTCTGGTCCTGACAACCTGCCTCAATATCTTTTGAAAAAGCTCTCCGTTTCCATAGCAGCCCCATTAGCTCGAATATTTATCTGCTCTATGGCTACTTCAGCTCTTCCCCACGATTGGACTTGTGCCAATATCACGCCTATCTTTAAGAAAGGAATTCCTTCAGAGCCAGTGAATTACCGCCCTATTAGCATAACCAGCTCTGTATGCCGCTCTCTTGAGAAATTAGTGAAGGGCGCACTGCTCGCGCACTTCAACGAGAACAGAATAATTTCCTCAGCACAACATGGTTTCCTTTCTTCTCACAGTACAACGAGTCAGTTGCTAGAGTGCCTGCGTGATTGGTCGATTGAATTGGATGCTGCTAGGCCGGTTGATGTTGCTTATATGGACATCGCAAAAGCTTTTGATACCGTCAGCCATTCAAAGTTACTGCAGAAATTGAGCCATTACGGAGTCAGAGGCCGTCTCTTGCAATGGATAGAAGCATGGCTATCTGATCGTAGGCAGCGAGTGCGAATTGGTGACACGTATTCGAGAAACAGTGAAGTTACATCAGGCGTCCCACAAGGTTCTGTCCTAGGTCCACTTCTGTTCCTAGTCTACATTAACGATCTACCTCAAATACTTGCTCACAGCCAACTCAAGCTCTTTGCTGATGATTGTAAATTGTACCTGAGCGTTAAATCTCCCAACCAGCAGGCGCAGTTTCAGTCAGATTTGGACCGAGTACAAGATTGGTGTGAAATGCACCAACTCACGCTAGCGATTAGCAAATGTTCGGTCCTGCACCTAGGAATTCGTGGAAATCACCGCTACAACTACACTCTAAATGGAAACCCCCTTACGACGGCTGACTGCGTTCGC